>RJWM01003157.1:0-116603 GCA_004363535.1 Dasyprocta punctata
GGAAGGGGAAGGAATGAGAGCTCAGGTATTCCATGTACAGGCACCAAACATTCACAATAAATCCAAACATTATACATCAAACATATGAGCCAAAATAATAAGAAAAACAAGAACAAAAATAGGGAAAGGGGACTTAGAGATAGGAGGAGAGAGGAAAGTGGGAAGAGGAAAGGGATTTTAAAAAGGAACAAGTCATATTACACACATATATGTATTCCCCCAAAAGAATGTAAAACTCATGGACTGCAAACATGTATTAATAAAATACATTTTTTAAAAAAAACATATGTGATACAGGACTATATACACAAAAACTGAACAATAAAGAAGAAAAAAAAGCTCAATTAAAAACTATGTCAAAGACTCTAGCAGGCCTCATGAAAGATATACAGTCTTCACAGAAACATACCAAAGAAGATATATGGACAGTAAGTAAGAACATAAAAAGATAATCCATATTAGATACCATGATGGCAATGAAAATTAAAACTACAGTGAGACAGAAATATGCATTCATTACATTAGAATGGTGAAAATCTAGAGCACTGATGCCGATTGCTGGGGAGGTAATGGAGAAAGTAGAACTCATTTTAAAACTTATATAACTACTTTCAGGGATAGTTTTCCACATCTGACTCAACTAAACAAATTCTTACCATGTGACCCAGCAATTGCTATCTTTGGCATTTACCCAAAGAAGTTAAAACATGTCCAAACAAAAGCCTCCACATAGATATTTATAGAAGTTTAATTCATCATTGCTTAAACTTGGAAACATCCAAGTTTTCTTTCAGTAAGCAAATGAAAAATGAGTGTCTTATGTCCAGACAAGAAATATTCTTAAACGTTAAAAGCAAATGGGCTAGCAAGACAGCCAAAGAACCAGAGTACCCATGCTCTAATTTGTATCAGGAATGGTTCCCACAGTCTCATGTTGTATTGGTTTCCTCTCCAGTCACGGCATTACAGACAAGTGGTAGAACCTGACAGAAGTACCGCCACCTGGAAGCTGTTCAAGTAACTGAACATGTGACATTAGGAGTTGTGGGACTCCAGGTCTTCCCTCCTTCTCCCTTTTTACCCTGACCACAAGTAGAAGAGTTTTCTCTTCTTCATGCTGTGTGATACTAGTGTGCGCTGTCTAACAGCAGGCCTAAAAGCAAAGGGACTTAGTGAACATGAACTGAAGCCTCCTGAACCATGATCCAAAAGGTCTCTTTGTAGATTGATTACCTCAATCATTTTTTATAATTAATACCACCTCCTGGTGCTCTCAGTCTATAAAAAAATCTATCTTTAATACCTCCTACTGACTGATAACACTTTATCCCCATATCCATTCCACATGTATTCCACTTTTTCATTTCATTTCCTTTTAATTGTGTACCTACATATTTATGGGTGCCATGTGATGTTTTGATACATGTATACATAGTGTAACATTCAAATTAGAATAAGCATATATATCTCCTCAAACTTTTATCATTTCTTTGTTTTGAAGATATTCAAAATACTTTCATACAGCCTTTTCTCAGATATACAGTACATTATAATTATCTATAATGTTTCATTATACATCAGAACTTATTTCTCCTAATTAACCATAGCTTAGGACACACTGACCAATCTTCCCCTATCTCTTCTTCTCCATTACTTTCTGTAACTTCTGCAAACCACTATTCCACTATCAATTTTTAATGAGATTTTCTGTTTTTGTTTTTGTTTTAGATTTCACATATGAATAAGATCGCTCAGTATTTATCCTTCTGTAATTCTAAGTTTAATTGATTTCCTCCAGTCTCATCTGTTATTGTACATGGCAAGACTTCAATATTTTTATAGGTGAAACAAATTATGAGTCAAATAATTTGTTAAAATAATGGGGTTCTAACATGAACCTTGAATGGATTAACAGTAAGTCAAACAAAATACTGTGTGAAGGCTATATACTATAAGATTCCAGCTTCTGACATTCTCAAAAAGCTAAATCTATGGAGACAGTTAAAACATGAATGGTTTCCATGGTCTCAGAAGAGCGAGAACTAAATAAGCAGAGCACAAATGATTTTTATAGCAGTGAAAATATTACATATGATATTATAATATTGAATACACATTCATGTAATTTTGTCTTCAAATGGAAAATAGGCAATGATATTAGGGTTTCTGTCCAGCCATGAAACTACCTAAATTCAAATCAGTTCATTAAGTGTCTAAATAATTTTTCTTGCTTATTTTTTATGTCTAAGTAATACTCTAGTTTGTCATCAGATCAGGGCCAATGATCCATCTGGATCTTGATGTGAAATTCTAATAAATATCAGTACATCTGTGCAAATAAATAAGTTAGGAGTATCAGTTGACCTTGAATCACAAGCCTGAGGTATGTGGTTTGTCATAAAGAGCCAAAATAAGCAGTTGATTATTAATGAGAAATATATTTTTGAGAAGAAAAATCTGTAGCACTTCCAAACAATATGCTAAGAAGTAATGTCCAAACTCAGGATTTAACTTACTTCTGAACATTATTTCTAATTCATAGTTTATACATGTTCCACATTTTGTCAAAACTGATACTATCTTTGGTATGTTTTATGCTTTTCTTTTTATTGTGCTTCTTGCTACAAAACCAACCTTGTCAATCAAAAGCCTTCCTATTCTCTCTCCTTATATCAAATCCTATGTCTTTGATTAAAAACTTCCTCAATCTGTCCATGAGAATTTGTGGCCCTTCTGCTGAACTTACAAATGCAGGATATGCTATGTTTGCAGTACATGTTATAATTGAACTTATATAATGTTGATGCTCATCTAAAATTAAAAAAGAGGTTCTCAAGGGAAGGGTATGTTTATGTATTTTAATTCATTACAGAACATGATAAGGTATCTTGCATATTGTAGATCTTAGGTCTCCTAAATGAATAAATACTTGACATGTCTGGACTATACAGTCAGAGCAGTTTACCCTAAAGCTGTTGGTTATATAATAACAGTTCACTAATGAGGGTGTGTACAAAATGACACACTTTCATTCTTTTTATGAAAATATCCTGTTTTTCTCACTCTATTGAGTATAAAAAACCCTATTCCTTCCTTAGTCCTCATTGCACATAAACTGATCACATATTTACATATTTATTTCTCGAATCTCACTTTTATACCATTGATCTAAAGGTCAGTCCCTAAGCCATTACCTTTGTTTCTCAGTTTCCATCATTTTACAATCAGGAATTTTGTCTCCTTTTTGTTCTTCTTTTTTAATGATTGTTTTGCATATTACCTCTCATACCTCCCCCAAAAAGGTTCAAATTGTAGCAGAAATTACATTAAATGTGTAGATTAATTTAGAGTATTGCCAACTTATTAATATTAAACAATCAATCTGTGAACATGAGATGACTTTACCTTTGTTTACACCTTGTTTAGTTTCTTTTGGCCAAAGGCAATGGCTTTATCACTGTCCTCCTCACTCATCACACAACCTCACACATTTCTATAACCTACTTGGAATCTTCTCTCTTACCATCTTTTTTCAGTCAATGCCTGCTGATGCTACTAACATCAACTTCTCTTTATTGTTAGTAACTCTCCCTACAATTTTAACTAGTCCATCTGTCTCTATAATGTGATTTCAGAACATGTCTTATTTGTAACAATGTAAATTATGATTACAGAAAAAAACTCAGTTGGTACATCTTTCTGCTTTAGAATGTATGCAGTGTGAAAGTAGAAACTGGATCTAAATTCTGCCCCTTGTTCCTTTTTTCTAAGAAATATTCTATCGTATTTCACCCAAATTTTCTGGAACTCTAAACAAGAGAACTAGTTCCCCCATTACAGAAATAGTCTTATAATACATTATGGTGTAGTCTAAATTACTGGAGCATGATGAATGCATAGTTCACAAGGGGTGTATGATCCCAAGTGCCATTTATTATCACCATTTTGCCCAGGGGAAGCTTAGGCACTGAAAGAGACAGCGACACTTTATTGTGATTATAAAATTTATGTAAACATGAAACTCAAATGTGTATTTGTTCCAGGAAGATCTTTCTGAGAAGATATTTACTGGAGGAAAGACAGCAGAGTAATCATAGACAAGATTCTGAGGACACTATTTGACTATTCCTCTAACCAGAGCTAGACTTGTGAATGAAAGAGTCAATAAATTTTCTTTTTATCTTAAAGCAAGATGAACTTGGATTTTGTTCTTTTCTTCCAAACCAATTTAACTGAGTACCCAGATATATATCTTAGGTTTCATTTCAAAAAAGTGTGTCTGTTTGATCTCCCAAATCTTTGCCATTTGGCATAAATCATACAGGATTCTAACACTATTTTCCCTTAAATTCTTTTCTTTCTGTTCAAATTCATCTGATTCTTTTAAAAGAGTAGCTGGTGTTGCTACTTACAGGAACAATAAAAAATTCTTCCGTGTAAACTTTCATAGTGTTGTAACACCATAACAGTTGTGCTGACTGTATACAGTACAAAGGATGTGTCTATGGATAATTTATACTCACCATTATTTAAGCATCATGATAAATTCTGAATATTGTATATTATTGGAAGAGTTATTAACATTTTACACAGAAAGAATGTGAAGCTCATAGTTAAATGGTATTGGCAGGTTTACCAGCTAGTGAGTAACAAAGTGAGGATTCAAACCAGGTCAGTCTGATTCCAAAGACAATGTTATACTCATTAGGCTGGCTACTGAAGGGAAAGGCATTATGATATGGAAATCGTGACATTTCATGAAGAGTATTTAAGACTGCCCAGATATTTAAAAGCACAGTTCTTTAAAACACTGCATGTCTTTTCAGACAATATTGTGTGATTCAGCTAAGATGGAGACAGGGGCAGTTTTCCCCTGCTGCTTACACTGAGTATTAAATAGAGACACAACAATGAATATGTTGGAAAGAATTTCTCATTAAAACAGTATTTGTCATATTTACATCTGCATAGAAATTTTAGAAGAATAATATACCATATGGGGACTAACCTTACAATGCAGAACAGAATGATTTAATGCTTGCTAAATAGAATTTGCCTATGTTAGGATTTTTCCAATGAGCAATACCAAATCCATGAACACTGTAATATCTCCAATCTATATTTGTGTTATTTTGAGTATGATAAACACAAATAAGAAAAAGGTAGAGGTTTATATTCCAGCAGTGACTCCGCCAAAGAAAGCATATCAATCATATATAATTAAGTTGTCAGCTCCTAATTTAACAAAAAGTGTTCTACACCCACACATGTAAATATCAAAATAAATGAAGTTGTGCAAAATAAAACACAATGCAAATGCTCTCTGTTTCTGTTGCCATTCTGAAATTAGGGGTACAATTCTTTTTATATTTATTTTCTATGTGTAACAAGTAGATATTTTATGAGCTACAAGAGCCAACATGTTTCAAACAAATCATTTTACACTACCTCTACACTAGAATTGTGTACTTACATGCAAAGGTTTATGAGCCCTCCCTCCATGCAAATATAAAGTTAATCCTTGAAGGAAAATTTGTAGTTAATCTTGGTCATGTCCTTGGGCTGTCTTCCAGCCCACAGACTTGAACTAAGCAAAAGTGAAATGCACATGTACATGTATAAAATTTGATGTGGTTCTTTTCAGACTACACAGATTTATGGGATAACTTTTATTGGCTTAACTATATTCTGTTAGGAACTCTGAAATAAAGCATTGACTCCATACTCAGTAATTAGCTTACACACTGCTATTAATGTCACACACATCAAAAATGAAAAACAGTAAAAAGTTTCAGCAAAGGACTCCTATAAAGTACCTGATAAAAAATTCAAGATTGTTAAAATATTTTTCCCCAGTATAACTTTTCATTCCTTTATTTTTAAAATTATTTATAGACTAAATAATGTGAGCAAGACACACAATCTTTAATTTCTCTATAAAAGGAAATGATTGCCTGGAAAAAGACAAGATGGGATATACACAGACGTCACTGAAGTATTGTAAAGATTTCTCAGCAAAAGGATTATTTTTTCATGGACATTTTAATAATAATATTGGAAGTTATTAAGGCTGTATTGCATCGAGTTGTTGGAAAAACAGAAAGATTTAATACAGGTAATGGAAAATTTATAGAGAGGTGCAGTCATTTATTAGGAGACAATAGCAGCACCTCTGGGTGAATTTGATAGAGAAGGAGAAAAGGAAATGGGTAAGAAAGGACAAGGTAGAGAAGTTCAGGAGGGCTACACGAAATCATGGCTCATTGTTCTCCCAGTTACCATTTCCCTTGGAGAGAAGTCACTGCCCTGGAGATGTCATGAGGAGGGTGGCAGGAAGGAGGTGAAGCTGAAAGGAAACCCATCTATGATCTTTTAATATTGGAGAAACTGAGTTTGAGTCATCTGGAGATTCACACATTTGAGATGCCCATAGCACAACACAGACAACATGAATCCTTAGCGTATCATCTATGTGACATGAATATATTCAAATTGTGGAGCAACATAAGAAGAGACTGCAAGTCCAGTATTTTCATGGGTTTCACCTTGTGAAATTTAATACCTCTCTAAATTGCTAAGTCTTGACTACCAACATAAAGGTCTGTCTGGTCTTCGCAAGAGGGAGCAAAGGATGGGGGCAGCACATACAAGAAACGTGCTCTTTATTCTTCAATACATATCGCATTAATTTATCAATGCCCTAGTGAAGAAAGTAACCCATAGCTACAGTATGAGGATTTCTAGAGCAACAGTTTAATGACAAAATTTCATCTGGTAGGCACAGAAAAATAATGAGGGGAGAAATCTTATGCGTGGCATGAAGAGATGAGTGTCTTCATAAATCTAGGTGATGGGTAAATATATTTGAACTATGATCAAGGAAGCAATGTACTCTCAAAATAAGCACTAAAATAAGATCTTGTACTCCTCTTCCTAAATCCAAGTTTGATGATCCTTAGAAAAATGGTCTTGCCTTAAATTTTTTTTATAGTTATACCTTCAAGAGTATAAATATTCAGTTCTTACCTTTCACCAGGAAACCATGGACCCTGACTTTGTAAAGGCACCAACTACAATATAAGAAGCCATGAAAAAATGTAAAATGTACATTCTTGACATCAAAATAATTTAGTACTTAGTTCTGGAAGGTGAATAAGACACCTACTCAAGTGATTACAGAAAGGTGTTACCTTTTAAGTATCAAAACATGTTGAAATGTTGAGTTTAGGCCTGAACTTACTAATCAGTAATGTGTATTAGAATTTAGGAGAGCAGGAATGAGACCTCAACACAAATACTTATGAAATAAAAAAATTGACAAAGCAGAAACCCATTTCTTCTTTTGCCTGTTGTTAAAGTACAGCCATTCTTCTGAAATTGTAACTGGCTTTCTGTACTTCTTACTGTTAGATGTTACCTTCTATTCTCAAATTTGAGTTATGATGTAGGACATATGCATGTGTGAAAGGACATCATAAAAGTAATAGTCAGTGGTCTACAGAGGACATTGAAATTCAATTCCACATGGGCTACATTCAGTTTATAAAGGACATTTGTTTTTGGTATAAACAAAATATGTCTCTTAACTATATTTGGTTCAATGTTTCACAGTTTATAACTTTATCTTCTCTGTAGACATCTCAAGCTCTCTTCAATATTTTGGCAGGTATTTATATTTTCTAAATCTAATATTTCATTAATTATTCCAACAATTTTGGTTTCTACTATGTATTAAGTTCTGTAAATGCTATGGAATATAAGAAAGTTCAAGGTTGATGTTTTTTGGAACTTGAGACTTAACTCTGACAAACAAACAATAAATAAATAAATAAACAACTAAATAAGTGACTAAAGATTGTAATATGTGCTATAAAGAAAATTAAGATAATGAAATGATAAATATAATAAAATGACATGTGATTAAGGTGTGTGGTCAGAAAAAAGAAGCCTCGAGCTAAGAGGTCAGAGTGCGAAAACTCTTCCATTTGATGTAGGAGTTCAACTTAAGGCTAGTGTTTTATTCAGATGTAATGATTTGGAGGAATTCTGTGAGGAGTGGAAAACATTTGTCTTTTGGAGAGTTATATAGGGCAGGGGACATAGCAAGTGACACAGTGCCTGCCTGGCAAGTGCGAGGCCCTGAGTTTCATTATCTGTAACCCCCCCAGACACACACACAAAAAGAAAACAAAAAGAAAAAAGAAAAAAGAAAAAACAAAGAAGAGCTACATAGCAGACCACCATGGCACCATATTGGTGAAGGCGCAGTGGAAGCCCATTCAATGTATAACCACAACTAGATGCCCCAGTGGAGCCCCTTCTCTGCCTCCTGATAATAGCTTTGTTCTCTTGAATGAAAATACAGCTTTATTTCCATACATTTAAAATACAAGATAATAAGAACTTCACTCCTTTGATAGTTTAGGCTTTTTGAGGATACTGAGGGCCTAAAGTAAAAAATGTGGTGTGGTAGCTAGAATTCTATAATGACCCCAGAATTGTAACCTCTAATTCTTCATGAAAACATTCAGTTGAGTGTTCCTGTGAAAAAACTTCTGCAGATGTAGTTAAAGGTTAGTTCATTGTAACTTAAGGAGAGCCTGATGAGTCTAACTGCATCACTTCAGCCCTTTAAAAACAGAACTCTCAGTTGGTTACCATGGCAGGGGCCTGTGTTTCCAGCATTCCCCATTGTTGAAGCAAGAAGATAGCAAATCCAAGCCCAGTCTAGACAAGTTTGCCACTTAGGGAGACCCTGTTTCAGAAAAGAAAATAAAAAAGTAAGAGCAGGCTGGGGATGTAGCTCAGTGTGAAAGCCCTGAGTTCAATCCCCACTATTGTAAAAAAATATATAAAATAGAAATTTTTCTTTGGCTGGTTGCAAAGTAGAAGGTCAGTGTTTTGGAGCATGAGAAGTATTCCATGTGCTACAGTGACCTGGAAGATGGAAGAAATGGATAAACCGACTTGAGAAGGCCTCTAGGACTTAGAAGAGACCCCAGTTAACAGCCAACCAGAAAGCAAAGATTTGGGTTCTGTGTCCAAAGGAATTAATTCAACCTACAGCAAGAACTACCTGAGCATGACAATGATATTTCCCAGAACTGTTTAATGATCATTGAAACTGCTCAACTCACTGATTTCAGCCTTCTGGTACCCTAACCAGAACACTGAGCCATTCTATGTCAGACTTTTTGCTCATAACATGCAAGCTAAATTGCTTCTGGCTTGTCTAGGTTCTGTATGAGACTGATGATAAAAAAGAACAGGAGGGTTGGGAAGAAGGATAACGTGTTTTAGAATGATCAAAATTCAGGTGCCAACCAAGTAGTATCATGAGAAAGCAGCCACTCGATTTCTGTCTAGTGGTGTCTTTCTACCTTGCAAGATGAAACATTTTGTATTCAAATATCTCCAGGTGAGATTCAGTCTTTGTTTTCTTTGACCATAATGCTACAAACTCAAGCATATGCCAGCATTTCCCAGAATTCTTTAATGTACTATAATGCCTTTATAGTAATAGAATGGTGAAAGTTGGCTTTTCTTTTCATTTTTTCTTTTCTCTTTTCTTTTTTCTTTTCCTTTCTTTTTTTTTTTTTGAAATATTTTCAATTTATTAGAGTAATTTTCTAGGATTCTTCCTCAAATTGTCAAAAAACATCCCCCACCTCGATCCACGCAGAAAGGTTAAGAAAAGCCAGGAACAATCTATAGCTGAATCCTGTAATTCAGATCAACCACTAACTGTGTCTTACAGATGGAGGAGAGTGTAATATGTGCAACCTTTCAATATCTTGCAGAGATATAACTAGATCTCTGCAGACTGTTGCGATACCTACCACCTACCATATTTAGTGTCAGTGATTCGGCTGGGAGTTAAGAGTTAAATTCCCACTTACAATCCTCTTATAAATTATTTTTATTGGAAAGGTAGCAAGTTCTGGTCTGTATTTTCTAGAGATCAGTCCGTGAAGATTAGAATGGAGGACAGCGAAATGTGACTCTGTCACAGTTGAGGTCATTTCCTCAGAAACACCTCACCCTACCTGGCTCTGCCTCATAACACGACGATCAGCCATGAACTCATCAGTCAATCGGTCGCCTTGAGTACAATCTAGGAAGATGCACACACCTTCCAAGCAGCCCAGGTCCTAACACATGAGATCTTGGGAAGAGATTCTGGATCAAAACCACACCACCAGGTAACTTGTGGGACCTTCAGTGTGTGCTAGGGACTTATTTAGGTAGGAAAGGACATTGACTTAGGCTAGGGAGCTAGGAATGGAATTAGGGAGGAGGAAACAGGTACAACACATACGTCTTAGACCGAAATGACAAAACTTTCTGAAGACTTCCTGTCAGGAGCGAGGAAGAGAAACACATCCATAATAATGATCTAGGTTACTAGCATGAGAAAGACGATGACGGCTTGTGGATTTTAGGAGACAAACATGCTCAGTGGAGAAAGAGAACATACTGTTTGACCATATCAAGTTAAAATTGTCAAGAAAATATATTAATAGTTATATTCCAGACTCAAACCTGCATCCTGTCACTACTTTTTCTCTTTGGGCTCTATTCTAACTCCTTAGTTAAAAAAAAAATATGGTTAGCTTAGTGAGTAATCAAGTATTTTTTTAAGGATATATATTAGAAGGTCACTTTGCCTGAAAATGTTGGCTGCTTATTATTTATTTTTCTTTAACAGCAACTATTTTCTCCTACTGTCATTTACCTTCTGTGAAAGAAATTATTTCCCAAACAAGATCAGACTGTTTCAGGTTCTCATTTTAAAGAATATTATAATTTTAAGAGGAAAGTGACCAAGCTATTACTCAGAACAAGAGAAAAACAAAACAAAGAAAATACAAAAGAAGGCACTTTTGTGTCTGCACAATCCTCGTATTCTTTTACACAGCTTTCAAAATCAATGGCAACAACACAAAATCAGTCCTATTTTTAAAAGGGTTAGTAGGTAATTTGTGAATACCCATTGGCGGATGTGGGTAATCATCTCTAATTAGAATATATTAGGCTGTACATCTTTTTAATTGCTATGTGTTTTCTAGCTTCCTGGTCAACAAAGAAGAGGCACTGATCTCACACCTACAGAACACAAAGCATTACCATCACCAGGGCAGCATCACTGGGACTACATCCCTGGGCAGAATATCATAAGGATTTTGTGATTTCCATGGTGGCCGAGGGAAAATTAAAAAGTGATTCTCTAAGGTGGGTTATAAGAAGGCTATAAAATGCTATTAAATACTCTTTTCTATGTGCACTATTTTATTAATAATACCATGCATTTAATGAGTTTTCTTCTGTGGGGGTTTCTTTTTCCTTGTTATGAGCTTCATGAAGAGCAACACAGATGAGAGATCTGGCCCAAATTGGCCATAGTCAGTTAGTTTCTATTTAAAAAATAATTGCTTGTAAACATAAAGCTTTAGTCCTAATGCTAAATATGTATTGCAATATCATACACATATAGAAATATTGTTCATATTCATTGCTGCAACAAAATGAGCTTTGCCATTATGTTTATAAAAAGAAGCCTGATATAAGTAGGCACTCACTATTCAGGAATACATCATTTGTTGGCAAAATAATAAAACCAAGGCATAGTATTATAAAAAAATAAGGACTTTGGGAGAAAAAGCTGTAAATGGGAAAAATGAGGTGCTGACAATATGTCAACCTTAGTGGTGGTCACCCTGAGCTTTGTTCTGTAACCCCCCAAAATGAGTGTTCCTGTATTATTCACTTTTCTGCAGTGTACAATTTTGTAATAAAAACTTTTAAGTATCCAGTTACAAAGAAGTATTGTTCATATTCTAATTTAAAGATGAAAAACGAATTCAGAAAAAGGCCAAATAACTTGCACAAGATCATGTTACAAGAAGCAGAGCTGGAGTGGGACTCCTGAGTTTTCACTGATATCATAAAAATTTGTTTCCTCTTTGAAATGTTCAGAGTGATCTGCATGTCACATTAGATAAATTTCCATGGTTATCTGTCGTTGTATCAGTCTCCTTAAATATAAATACATACAGTTTGCATGCTTTGAAATCTTAAAAATCAATATATTTGATTACGGCTGAAATGATTGTAAATAATACTTATAGCGATTTCCTTGGCATTTTGTCTCTTGATTAGGCACAATAAAAATCCTTGAAAATATTTTTGCTGAATAACTTTGACTGCGATAAACTGACAGAGCTAAGATAGCAAAGATATAATAATATACAGTAGTTTATTTATAAAGCTTTATTTTTCCAACTGTGCAGTTGGTTGGTCCTATCCATGCAGTAGCAGGAGCAACTCTGGCCTTGGTATTTCTATTATAAATTGCTTGAGCTCTGAGCTTTGAAATCAGCTCCTGAAAGCTGCGTTGACCATGAGAAGGTGTAGCTTTCTTTCTCAGAGATCGATGCTGCTGCCATTAGGATATAGTGTGGAATTTCCCTACAGGGTTTTCAGTAAATAGCTTTCTCATATAAGACAGGTTGTGGAGCTTGTCCCATAATTGCCTTTTGACCATGTCTTCTTGGCCTTGTCCCCTTATTTGTTCACTGGTCTGGGTCTTCCTTGGCTGACTTTACAGTGTCTTTCTTCTTGTCCTTTGGCAGCATCTTGAAGCTCTGAGAGCAGTGGTGGCCACTGTGGCCTTCTCAGGATACTGGACCAAAAGTACAACATTTCTTCTAGTTTACATCATGTATTCTAGAACCCTAACAGGCACAAAGCAGCAAAGTGCAACCTCGCTTATACATATCAAGTAAATCTCCTCAGAATCTCTACTAACCTTGAGGGATATTTTCCTCTTCCAAAACTCTGCAGCTCCAGGAATCCTTTCAGTAAGAAAAATCCTTCCGCCTGCACAGTTTTCACACATACTACAGGATATTTAGCACCTCTATCCCCTGATCTCTGAAACCCAGGGATAACTAAATATCTTTCCGCATTTCCAAAGACCCTGATTGAGAACAACATAATACATTGAAGGAAAACTAGAGATATGTATCCTCACACTTATTTTCCATCCCCTTCCCTTTTTAGACCACAACAGATCCATTTGGTCACTTTACAGAAAACTTGCATTCAAAACTCGTGTTGCCGTGGGGGAAAAAGTGAAAGGAAGCCAGAGATAACACTTTTTGTCTGAAAAGCACTGCTGACCCAGACATCCTCCCATGTGATGAATATGATCGGGGCAGAATGGCAGAGTAATAGCAGTCACTTTTGAACCATAACTCAATGACCATAAGATCTTCTGTTCCATTAGATTGTTTTTGCAAGTGAGCATCATGAGAATGATGTGTTGTCTTGAAGCATTGTCCAAGTCAGGTGCAACTCTATCTTTGTTTCTTGTCGAGACCTTAGACAGCAATCCCCTTACTCTCTTGCGTGTCCATTCGTGAAACATCGATATTGACCTTCACAGCTACACCTGCTGGTCACAGCTCACTGTTGTGAAGACTGGAAGGTTAATTTATATTAATAGATTTGCTGAATTCTTACTAATTAGAGACGGTAACCCTTGTGATACAAACAATTTCATTTGTATACTGAGAAATACAAAATTATCTCTAATGAAATGTGTGTTTACTACTAAAACTTTAAAATACATTCTACACCTCAGTGTAGCCCGAACTTAAACAAATTCAATGTAATTTTCTGTTTAACATTCTTTAACAAGTAATCATCATGAATCGAGTACTCAATGTCGCTATTTTCTACGTAGGTTATATTAATTATGGGCCAATATTCCAGTTTATTTTTATTACCTCGAACTGCTGTTGCAAGTTGTTTGATTTTTCAGAGTGAAAATTCTTTATCATCAAGAAATGTGCTTTACTTTTCCATGTGTTACCCTTATCCCTAACACAAAGCCACTATATGAATGAGCATTCAAAATATATTTTTACTTGAAATATTTGTGTTTCCCTTTAGCTTTCAGACATGATAAGCGAGAACTACTTTCTGTGAAATCATTTCATTCTTTTGCATTCATCTAAATCCAATTATTAAGACGTCTATGCTCTGTGTCAATAAGATGTACGGCATTATCATTCACCAGCTGACTTCTTTACTGGTTCTGGCTTTGTCATTTTTTAAACAAACTGCTAAGAGACAAAGTAATAAGAGTACTAAAAATATATTGCTTATAGGACTGTTGTTATTGAGGACAAAAGGGAAGGGAGTTATACATTTCCCAGAAATATTAATAATTTAAGCTTCCCTTAAATTAGAGTCACCTTGTAGCTAAAGCCACGACTAAAAAAACTTTTGCTATACCCCTTATTTGAAGCTTTGTTATGTGACTTAATCATAGGTGCTATATGGATTTAAAGTTTTTAAAATGTATTTAGTGTCATGGGTTGATGCGTGGTCATTTTTCATGTACATTAAGTCAATTAAACTACTACTAATGATAATAGTGGCACAACTTTCATCGTCTATGTGTAAATAAATCTGTAAGTACTTTAGAAAATGCTTACTTACGATCAGTATCCTTAACTTGCATGAAGAGGCAATTTTTGGTAATACTGTTTCATTATTTTAATTTTTAAAGAATGGAAGTGATGTCCTATATATTGAATAAAGAAGAACATATTGCATTCTGATACCATTTGCTGCTTCTGAAGCAAAATTGTGAAGAAATAAGAAAAGCCAAAAGGCACTGGTTGTCACTGTTAAAAACTCTGCATTTGTTGTCCGGTATGTTCAGAGATAATTCTCTGATATAGAGCTATTTTGGGGAGGTTCATAGCTCCTATTCTGATTTATTTCACCTTATCATTATCAAAGATATGATTTTAGGGGTTAGTTGCTCAGTCTTTCCTTTTAACTGACTAATATAACAAACAGTAGTATTATCTACTAATTTCCTACTGAAATCCATCCCAGGAACCATATATACTTTTAGAGAGGTTGAGCTGGAAACCTATTCACTTTCACTTTGCTGGCAACATTCATGTGTAATTTTGGAGCCACTCTAGACTTGTTTGATTCTTTTTGCAAAGAAAATGGTCAGAACAAGCTTGTCTGCATAACTTGTAGGCTTTGCGTCATCTAGGGGCTACAATGATGTAACACATCGTGCTGGGAAACTGCTACCTAACAATGACAGCTGTCTCCAAGCTGGCCTGGAAGGACAGTGGATAGCAGCATTGTCTCAATTGTAGAGTGACCAACAGCTACCATTAGAGTAGATCTCCAACAAGTCTGAATATGAGGAGAAAAAGAATGACCTCTTAGTATGTTTTCTATTGGTACAAAATAATACTTAACATTAGGTAATTTATAAAGATCTGAGATTTACACGCTACAGTTCTGGAGGTTAAGAAATACAAGATAGAGAGCTCACATCTGGTAAGAGCCAATTTTCTTGCACTGCAACATTGTAAAAGGCAAGACAGACAGCATGCAAGCTCTATTAGGCCTCTCTTCTTCTTATGCTGCCATTAATGTTACACTGGATTTTACCCTCACAACTTCTTCTAATCCTAAAGGCACTATCTCTAAATACCAGCAGCAGATGGATTTGGTGATTACCTTCCCAACACACAAACCTCTGGAGTATGCATTCAAACAGTAATGAAGAAGGAAGAGTGACACATTGTGTTCTGGAGTCCTTAGAGAGGAGAGCAGCAGATTAGGGGATGACAAGATGGTTACAGTGGGTCACTTGGGCTGATATGGGTACTCTAGGCGTCTGCTTCTTTCTGAATGGCAAAGTGAGCTGATCACATTTTCCTGAAGAGACACTTTCTCTTTTCTTTCTTTTATTTTTATTTAAGAGAAAAAAAGACACAGAAAAGAAAAACAAAAAGCAAAAGAGACGAACATACAACAACAACAAATCCAATACAATAATATTATAGGTTTACAAAACAAGATGATAGGAATTTGACAATGGTTGTAATATTGCATATTGTTACCTTCAAAAGAGTTGTTTAGATTAGCAGATATAGATGTGTAAAATTGATCTAATCATATGAGCATTAACTGTTCTTTTTCAATCAGTAATATATTTAGTAGTATAGTCATTTTAGTTATCTTACATATACAAATAAACAAATTTATGTCTTTTTCCTTTCCCCCTTTGGATTTTCACTTTTCTTCTGCAGCTTTTTAATATATCTCCTTTACACAATACAAACTTATCATCTCTACTTTTTTACAGTTTGTCAAACTTAAACTTACTAAATTCCTCCATGTTTTCCTTCTACCATTGCACAAGGTTTTATAGCACGAGCCACTCAAAAGTGTGTGTCTCACATCAAAACTCACAAGGGTCCAGGTGTACAACTCTAGTTACCTCTGCTCATTTCATCCACGCTACAAATCAAATGATTGCTCCATGGTCCTGGTGATTTAGATTGAGACTTCTTTGTTTTATCTTAGTATTAATAGGCCTAATGCACATTGACAGAAACACTACTTCTCCCAGATACTGCTTTTATCTTTAGTCTTATTTCTGAATCTCCTTTGAGTAACATTTAAGATTTACTGAATATTGAATGTAACTTTACTGCTTTTGGAAGCAGATACTGGTAGAACTTCAACCATATCCCCTTGGCCTTCAATTTAAATGGATATTGTTCTTTCTGACATCATTCTCTGACAGCAGGAGCACACTTAGTCCTTCACACAGAGGATAAAGGTCATAAAATATCCAGGATCTCCCTCAGTCAATCGTGTGTAAGAACTGACAAATACATAGACCAATTTCTTCACCTTTATGGTGGGAAGATTTGTACCTTGCATACAGTGTGCTACATAGAGTCTCCCAGGTATTTCCAATGATACTGACCCCTAGGTGCTAAATGCAACATCTTGCTTACTCTGTATTGGTTTTGTCTTTTACTGATAGTTTCTTGAACTGCCTCAAATATTGTCTTGGTGTCTATTTTCAGGAACCCAACCTATTGTATTTCATACCCTTTCAATGCCATTTTATACTTGGAGCTTAGAAAAGGTTTCCACATGCATTATTTATGACACTTCTTTATTTTAAGAGTAATAAGAACATCTCCTTTAGAGAGTAGAAAGTGAAGAGATAAGGTTGGCAGACCATAGAATTTCTGACACATCAGCAAATACCTGTCATCATTATTTTCATTAAAATGTAATACAGGCAAACATACAGACCTAAAACTTGCTCCTTTTTAAAAATTAAACCACAACCAATGATGTTTAATTTTGGTTATGATGAAAAGCATGGACATCCCAGCAGGATAATGAACTTTATCATGTACATTTCAGCTATTTCCTTCATATTTTGAAATATGTAGTTTCAAAGTCCTATCTAGAGTTTCTTATTGAATAGATATGAACTTCAAAATGACAAACTTCTTTGTCTTATATGAAAACATATGTGCAAAGTACTTTTGAACCTACAATAGATTACAATTACTTGTAGTGATCTCAAAGTAATGCTTAAATATATATTGGTGTATTTAGTGAAAATAATGTCATATTTCAGCATCATTATTGAGGAATAAGTGGCATACAATATGCTACATATATTCAGGTATACAACTGCTGTTTCTATACAGGTACATAATCATGAAATTATAACCACAACTTAAAAAAAAACATACCACTCCAAAATTCCTGTCTGACCTTGAGCTATCTGTATATCCCACTCCTTCACGTTCAGGCAAACACTGACCTAAACATTATAGATGAACTAAAATTCGTCATTTCCATCTGACTTCATTTACTCAGTGCATTTACACTGAGGCTAACCCATGCAGCAGCACATGTAGATAGCTGATTTCTCTTATTACTTTTCTCTTACTTTTGTTGTTGAATATCATTGTATTGTATGGCTTATTTATACATTGATTTGTTTTTATTCGGGTTGTCGACACATGTGATTTTTTTTTTTTGACTGTTACAAGTGAACTACTGCAAGCAGTTAGGTATATGCCTTTTGTAAGAACATTATTTGTCTTTACATAAAAACTAGAAAATGATTGGCTGAATCACATGGTAGTTACATCTTTGACATCTGTTCAGTAAATGGCTAAGCCATTTTCCAAACAAATTGTAGCATACTATATTTTCAGCATTGATGTAAAAGAGCTACAGGTTTTATATTTACTTATCAATATGTGGTATGATAATTGGAATTTTTTTAGCAATTTAATATACATGTGGTACTATTTCGCAGTATTGATAATATTTATTTGGCAAATATATAACGATTTTGCCATGCTCATGTGCTACCAATCTTCCCATCATCTGTATTCCTTTCTAATTACTTTTATTGTTGATATATCTGTTCATCCATTTCACTTATTTTTTGAAAATTGGCATGTCTCCTGATTATTGAGTATGAGCTTTCTTTTTATATTCTAGATGAAAAACATTTATCAGCATTTTATATACGGGTTTTTTTTTCCTTGCAGTCTATGACTTCTGCTTTCTTTCTCTTTATATCTTAAAGGGATGCTTTTAATTTTGTTGAAGTCAAAATTAATTTTTACAGATTTTGACTTGTCATATTTAAAACTTCTTCACCTAAGTAAACATCATAAATTTTTTCATATATTTATTCAATAATCATCATATATTTTAAGTTGACATCCATGATCCATTTTATACATTTTTGTAGGATGTTGTGTGCCTAACTTTTATCCTTGTGTTATTTTTCATGTGAATAGCCAATTTTTGAAATAACTATCATTTCTCCATTGTGCTGCCTCTGCACCTTTGTCAAGGGTCAGCTTTCCATCTATGAGCAGGTCAGGTCCATTTCTGTAACTCTCCATACTCGTCTATTGATGACTTTAGACAAAAAGCTGCACTTTTTGCTTATAAAATCTTTATAAAATAGACCTGAAATAGTATTTATTTTGGCTTATTTGACTATAGTATCTATATTAGAAAGATCTGAAATAGTATTTATTTTTCCTTTCCAAAAATTATACTTTATAGGGCTAGGGACACACCTCAGTAGCACTGAGCCTACCTTGAAAGTGTGAGGTTCTGAGTTTGATTCCCAATGCAAAACCCAGAAAAAAAACCATACACACACACACACACAATGTATATTTTCATGTGTTTTTCACTTTCTATAAAAGAAATCTTGCTAGATTTTAAACAGAATTTGCATTAAGAATGTAGAAAAATTTGGAGACAATTATGATCTTAGCAATCTAAAGCTGCTGACATGTGCCAGGTTTTTCTCTCTATTTATAAGGTCGTCTTTCTTAGTCTGTGGTGCTATAACAACATACCCCAAGCTGAGTAATTTGTAACAAACATAAGTCTACCTCCAAGAGCTCTGAAGAATAGAAAGCCCCGGTGAGAGCTCTGGCAGATGCAGTGTTTGCAGAGGTCTCCTGCTCTGCTTCTTGGACGGCGCCCGTTTGCAGCGTCCTCCAGGGAGTACCAGTGCTGTGTCTTCACGCGGCAGCATGAGGAAGGGCACCAAGCCTGAAGCTACTTTCTTTTAGGCCTTTCATTAGGCACAGAGCCACTCACAGGATGGGAAACCTCATGACTTAATCATTTCTGTCCCAGTCACTTTCTTCTCGCTGACAAATAACAGCAGACATGCACAATTTAAGGGAGACAGTTATTTTGGCTTATAGTTACCACTGATAATCAGTTGCCTCCAAGACAGAGACAACATGGCAGAGGGACACAGCACATTCGGATATGGCTTCATCTGTAGATTAATTCACTAAGGAGTATCCTGACTCCCAACAGAAACACCTTTCGAACACCTGACTTCTGAAACGTGAGTTCTTTAGGGTACATTCCAGATACAAACCATACCAATTGCCCATAAAAACCTTACCCATTAATACCACTACAAATAGCATTCAGCTGCAACATGACTTTTGGAGGTGACAGACTTTCAAAACGTAGCATCATCTTTAAATTCGTGAAAAATGTGTAATTTTTAGCGCACAGAACTATAAAAGCTAATTTTGGTTCTTTCACGTTTTTGATCAACTCATCTCTACTTATTTCATATTTCTTGAAGTGTCTTAAATGGTATTTTAAAATTTTCTTTTTCTTTTTTTTTCCTTTGGTACTGGGGATAGAATACAATTTTCTTATCTGATTGTAATTCTTTAGTACAAAAACACACAGTTGAGTTTTCAAATTGATCTTTAGTTTCGCCATCATATTAAATTCACTTAGTTGAATTAAAATGCTTTTTAAAGGAATATTCCATCAGATATTTAATGCAAATGATCATCTTTTAAATAAACATAGTTTTATCCATTTCATTCCAATCTTAATGCCTTTATTTAGTTATTTATGTATTTTTCTCTTGAGTCCTGTCTAGAATCTTAACAAAATGCTTGACAACAATGGTAAAAAAAATTTTTCTTGTCTTATTGCTCAGTGTAGATGCAACACAATTACTATTGTATTATTAAAAATATCCTAGATGAGATAGAAATATAATCAAGATAGAGAACACTCTGGATTCTCCTTTTCCCACAAAAACACACAGACTTCATGAAAAGGCAAATACTCCTTTTGCAGCAATCTGAAAACCAGCTGAACTGCAGAGGATACCAAACCAGACTCTGAGAAGCTGATAAAAGTTTTAAATCACCCTTTCACTTATGTAGATCCTGCCCTGGCAAAGCACCATTCATTCAGAAAGAGGCTCCCCAGCTTCCAAATTCACCAGGGTGAGAAAGATTTTGCTCACACCCATTAGCCACATGGAATAGACTGAAGACAGCATTGTGGGCTGGCAGATGTCGGTGACCTCACAGACTGAGCCAGCTAAAAACGTCCTGCTCTTTGATTCTCCAGGGGGAGAGAAAGAGTTGACCCCTCTGTGCAGCACCCCAACAACAAAAGGATGCTCAAGCATTAGCATATTTTATCAACCCTGGTACTGTGATGAGGCTGGGAGATTATAGATGGATGGGGTGATGACATTACTCCCCCTACCCACTGCCTCCCAGCTCCCACAGATAAGTAGAAGAAGCAAAGCTACCTGCTTCTGCTTTTCCCTTGGGAGGGAAACGCTTGGTAGAGACCTCAGAATGTCTGACTGGATGAACTGATGAAGTTTTTCCTATGGAAGCCCACTGTGAAGACCTTGAGATGTACCTTTCTCTAATTCATAGGCACCAACACAGAATATCAGCTTAATAAAGATTCAAAAGAAGATGCTCTACACCAATGTCAAAAAATAAATCTCCAGAATATGAGACTTAAAATACTGAGTTACATGATTATTAAAGATAGAATGAAAAATAATCCTCATAAAAATGTACACCAAGTTGAAGATAGTCCTACAGGAACAAACAAAGAATGAAAATAAACAGAAAACATAGTGAAATTATCAAACAGAACAAATTTAGCTGAAGAGCACAATAATCAAACAGAGTTTCACTAGAGGATTTAAAAGTTAAGACAGGAGAGAAGGGGTCAGTTTCCTCTAAATCAGGTCATGGAAGATTATTCAGAGGAGGAATTAGATAGAGGAACAAAAATTAAAAAAAAAAACCTGAAAGATATTAGAGAAGAGCATCAGGAAAACCAACACATTCAGTATGTGGAAATTAAAAGGAAAACAGAAAGAGAAAGGACCAAGGTTTTATTAAAGAAAGAATGGATTGTCCAAATTTGGGTTCTCAACAGACCTACATACCCAGGATATAAAAGGATACTATATAAGATGAAAGCAAATAAATCCAAACTGAAGTTCATTATAATAAAATTGTCAAAAGTCAGATGAAAAGTACCTGAAACTAGCAAGTAAAAAGCAACAAGGGAATCTTCAAAAAGCCCAGGAGCAATATTTTTTAGCACAAAACTACAATTCAGAAGGAATGAAATCATATGTTGAAAGTGCTAAAAGAAAAACAATTGTAAAAACTTTCCAGTAAAATACTATCATCTGTAAATCTCTTCGTTAAAATTTAAGAATACATAAAAATTTATCCAAACAAAAGGGGACCTGTCTATTAGACCTGTGTTACAAGAAAAGCTAGAGTCCTTTTCAATTTGAAATAAACCAAAAAGGGAACACAAATGCTCAGGAAAATAGAAAACATTTTGGCAAATATAAAGATATATAAATATATAGACGTATGCAGATACTGCATTACTGTAATGGTAGTGGTTAAATCATTTCTAATTCTGGCATAAAAATTTAAAGACAAAAATTTTAAAAACTACGACTAACATATATTTAAAGAAATCCAATGCAAATTATGACAGCAACTATATAATATATCTAGAGAGACATTAAAGTGTAGTTTAGGCAATCTAAATAAAGTTAACATCAGTTCAAGTAAATGTAAGCTGTTTTATGTAAATTACAGATAATTTAAAAAAATACTTATCTAAATTACACAGAAAATGAGAAAGTAATCAAGATTTATCAATACAAAAAATTTTTGAAAGTACAAAAAGGCATTAAGAAACTGAAAAACAGACAAAAGAAGTACAGAGCCAACCAAAATTAAAAAACCTAAAAAGTGGCAATTGCAAATCTTTTTCAATCAATAATTACTTCAAAAATAAATGGATTAAGCTCTTCAATCAAAAATCTGAGTAGGTAAATGAGTTACTATTTTAAACACAGAACAAATCCCAGTAATACATTTTTTTTAAATAAGACACTCACTTAGATTTAAGGACTCATGCAGACTGCAAGTGTATAGATAGTTTATGTAAATAACAAACCAAAAGAAATCACAAGTGATTCTACTTAAATAGGATAGACAGTCTGCTACTCAAAAACTATTAGAAGAGTTAAAGAAGGATATCTTATAATGATAAAAGTATCACTCAACCAGGAAGATAAACCAATTATAAAACTCACTCAGCACAGACCAATTAAATGTATAGCATCAGCACTGAAATATCTGAAAGAAACAAATAGTAATATAATGATGATAGACTTCAGTATTACACAGCAGAGCAATAACTAGAGGATTAGAATAACCTCATAGACCAAGTGGTTCTAACTCTCCTGTAATGACATTCTACCTGATGACAACATGATGCACATCCTTCTTCAGGGCACTCAGATCCCCCAATAAGAATTGCATGACAGGTCAGAATGTGACCTTAATAAAATTAAGGTGATTAAATTCATACCAGATATTGTTCCCAACCACAATGGAATGAAATTAGAAATCACCAGTAGAAGAAAAGCTGCAAAAATATTACAAGTATCTGAGTATCAAAAGAAATATTTTAAATCACTGTATGGTCAAAGGAAAAAGGAAATTTGGAAAATACCTTAAGAAAAAGAAAAAGAAAACAAAATATACCACAACATATGAGATAAAACCAAAACAAATTCTGAGAAATTCATTGTAATAAACACCAATATTAATAAAAGGAAAAATTCTTACATGAACAACATAATTTATGACTCAAGGAACTAGAAAATGAATCAACTCAACCCAAAGTTAATAGAATGAAGAAAATTCTAAAGATTCCAGCAAAAATAAATGAAATAAAATGGATTGCTAGAGATTTTCGCATACCAACAAGCTGAATAACCTAAGTGGGAAATGGATAAATTTCCAGAAATATACTACTTAGCAAGAATATAGCATTAAGAATAGAAAACATGAATAACATATAACTATCATGTTGAATAAGTAAAGTAAAACCTCTTAACTGGGAAATGTCAACACCAGATAACTTTAGAGGTGTATGCTTCCAAACATTTAAAGGAGAATTCATGATAATCCTTCCTATAATCTTCCAAAACACTCATTTTATGTGGGCAGAATTAATTTACTAAAATTAGATAAAGGCACTGTAGGAAAACCACATCCCTAATGAATACACATGAAAAAACAGTCTTCAACAAAATACTATACTGCAAACTGAATCCAACAGTACATTCAAGGATGACTCTTACTATATAGTCAGTAGGGATAAAAGAATAAGTAAACATAAAAACAAAGGAATAAACTATATTAACACAATAAAACGTTAAAATCACACAATTTCAGCATATACAGAAAGGGCATTTGACAAAAATCAGCAAAGTAGAAATAGATGAAATGCAGCTCAACAGAATAAAAATCATCTATGACAAGCTCACAGCGAACATCATTCTCAACAGTGTAAAGCTGATTAATTTTCCTCTAAAATCAATAATGAGGTAAGAATTTCCTCTCCCTGCTTCTATCCAACTAGATGCTGGAAGTCTTAGCCAGAGTAATTTTGAAAAGAGAAAGAAATGAAACACTTCCAAATTAGTTTGGAAAAAATAGAATTGTCCTTATGTATTACTTGACAGGGTTTTATATATTAAAACATAGGAGACTCAGTAAAAAATGCTTAGAACTAATAAAGTCAGTAAAGTTGCAGAACACAAAATAAGAAAGTCAAGTCTGTCCTGATGTAGAAGGGCGGGGCACAGTAATCTCTGGAGCAACCCGTGAGGACCTGCCAAGTGCAGAGTCTTGCTAATCACGGGTGCACAGCTGCAGCTCCCGGAACAAGCCAAACCCTGCACCTGGTATCAATCTTCTGACACGAGAACATGCTAAACCTGGCACTGGTTGCCAACCTTCCAGGACCAGACCAAGCGGGACCACCTGGATCAATGAGCAAAGAGGGCGTGAAAAGACGAGGACGGCTGCAGTGGACCTTAAGCCCGCGGCCCTCTTGTTTTCACGCTGGTCCGTCCTCTTTGCAGGATCTTCTGTTTTTTTCTTTCAAAGTGACCTTTTTCTCAGGCACTTCCTTTGTGCTTCTTTTCCTTTTTATTTGCTTCGTCTTATTTTTTGCCCTAAGTAAGCAGTTATCTTTTACATTTGACAACTGTCGTGACCAATTCGTTGAATGAGAAAATAGGAACCTGGGAAGCACTGCTGGTCCCTACCCGACCCGATAATATTTCTTAAAACTAACAAAGGAACACAGTAAAACCTTGGTTTGTGGGCATACTTTCCTGAAACACATTTGTCATCCAGAGCACCTCGCTTTGTAACCCGAAGCAAATTTCTCCCTAAGAAATAATGGAAACTCAGACGATTTGGTTCACAACCCCCAAAATATTCATGCAACCATGATTACAATACTGTAATACACAACGCAGTAAAATACAAAAAGATACAGAAAAATAAACACATGAACCTGCACTTACCTTCAAAAACCTTGGTGGCTGATGTGACGGACAAAAGAGAGACACAGGTGATCCTCTAGGACGACTTTCACTATTACTAAGGGAATCAGCACCCTCTGTGGGCGCCATGGAATCTTGTTTTCTTCTGCAACTTTAACAAGGGACCGATCCCATGACACTTGCCTTTGCCGCCTTTTGAGGATTTCAGGGAAATGTGATATCGCCTCGTCCTGCAGCAGATTCCTGAGTCGCACTGTAAGAGTCTTACTGGGGTGGTTCATTTCTACAAAACTTTGCAGTTTCCCACATAAACATCTCCCTAATCTCTTTGAACTGAGGCTTTCCTCTGCAATTTTTTTTCTTTTGCAAATGAGATCTCCATAACCTTCTGTTGCTGAGAGAGAATCAACCACAATCTTGCAGCCAGAGAGAGGAAAGAGACAGGAATCACGGGCTCAGGTTTGATCATGTGACATTCCATGTCATGCACCACGCACATTGTAAGACACAGCTCTCCTTCATCAAGCTAAAAGTCATTAGAAATGTTTGCTCGCCTTGCCGAACACTGGCAAACAAGTTTCTCCCCCTCCATGGTTTTACTGTCTAGAAAGAAAATTAGAACAGTATCCCATTTACAACAGTACAAAATATAAAATGCAGACTAGCTGAGAATAAATTAACTAAGGAAGTAAAATATGTGTATACAGAAAACTACAAAATATTGTAGAAGCAAGACCAATGTGGAAGGCTTAACATTAACACGACAATGTTCATACTCTTCAAAACTTATCTACAAAATAAAAGTAATCCCTATATTCCACTGAGAAATTTCACAAAAGTACAAAGGCAATTCTAGAATACATGTTGAATCACAAAATCCTCAAATACCAAAGGAATCATGAGAAGGAAGGACAGAAGAGAGGCACAGAATTTGTTGGCTTCAAAATATATAACAAAGCTAGATGTGATTGTACGTCTGTAATCTCAGCACTCAGGAGGCTGAGGCAGAAAGTTTGCCATGAATTCAAGGCCTGTCTGAATTACATAGTGAGGCTTTTGAAGAAATCCAACTCTAAATCCAAAACCTAATCTATATTTATATCATGTATATCTTAAAACTAGAAATATATAAATATTACAGAGGCTCTAAAATCAAATATATGTAATAAACTAGGAGTTGAAATAGTGTATTAATTTAAAAACAAACTTACACCAATGTATCAAAAAAGTCCAACTTCTAGCCACACACCCAATCACCTGATCTTCAACAAGGTTGCCAAGAACACACTACAGATGCTGAGAAAGCTGTATACCTAAATGCAAAAGAATAAGACTCGGCATTTTTCTTACACCATACATGAAAATCAAGTTAAAATAAATTAAAGACTCAAACAAAATGCTTGAAACTGAAAATTCTAGAAAAAAAATCCTAGGAGAAAAGCTTTATGATATATAGATAGATAGATAGGACTACCTTAACGTATAAAGCTTTTACATAGCAATGAAACAGTTAACAAAATTAAAAGGCAATCTATAAAGTGGTTGAAAATATTTGGAAACCATATATTTGACAAAGAGTTAATATCAAAACTTATAAAAATATAAGTCCTACATCTCAATAATTCACACCTCACGACCTGATTTTTTTAATGGACTAAGGACTTGAATAAATATTTCTTTAAAGAAGACATGTAATGAGTTAACAGTATCTTAAAAGACAGGGTTCTTACTCATCAGGAAACTATAAATAAAAAACACAGCATGTTACCATCTCACATTTATCAGGAAGGTTATTATTAAAAAATAAAAGACAGCAAAGGATGGTGGCTATGTGGAAGAATTGCCTCACTTGTATATTGGAAATAAAGCAAAATTGTCCCATTGCTAGGGAAAATACTAAGAAACAGTGCAATAAACTTAAAGAGAGAACATCAGTATCATCCAGCAATCCCTCTACTAGACGTTGGTCCAAAGAGCTGAAATTGGGAGCCCAAATGGATATCAGCATGCTGAAGTTTATTGCCACACTATTCATGATAGTGAAAATGAAGAAACAACCTACATATCTACCCACAGATGAACAAATACAAAAATATAGTCTAATATATAAATACATATGTGTATGTGAATAATAGTCAACTTTTAAACAGAATGAAGTTCTACAAAGTAGGGAGAATTAGATGACTTTTGAGGACATTATGCAAAATGAAATAATCCAGTTTCAGAAAGGAAATATTTCAGGAACTCACTTTGGGATGTGTCTAAAAGAGTCAAATTTATAAAATCAGAGGGTGGGGTGGTGTCTATCAAAGGCTTGGGAGGGGTTAGGAAAGGGGGTAGTCATGAAACTGCTGGCACAGGCGAGGCAGCCCCGCAGGCCTGCAATGATGCTTGTGCATCTTCTACTTAAAGGCTCATTAGAGGTGGGTAGATCTCATGTGAAGTGTTCCTCCTATGCTAACATTTTTAAGAGCTCAAATGTTACCCACAATTTTACCTAGATATTCCATCAAGTTGAAAAATTCATTTGTACCATTTTGTTCCTATCTGCTGACATGTCCATATATCTATGGGCTTTTGGTGTCGGGGTAATCTCCAATTCATAAAATTAACAGGGAATTATTTTTTCCTCCTCAGTGTTTTGCAAGCATTTATGTAAGATTGAAATTTATTTTGTCCATAAATTTTTGATATAATTCATTGATGAATGCACTTTGCTGGACTTTGTATTATTGGAAGTTTTTTTTTAAGCTCTAAATTTTGATATTTGAATAGATACAAATGTGTTCAGGCACATTCTTTTTGAGTGAAGCTTTCATCTTTGGAGGAGAAATTTGTCATGTTATCTAAATTTTCAAATTAATATTGTTAGCATAATAATATTTTTTATAAGTCCTTATTTTAACAGTGCTTTTTTTTGTTCTTTTGATTTTAATTCCAGACTAGATATTGAACCCAGGGCCTTCACCCTGCGCTGTAACCCTATATGCTGAATCTATTTATTTGCTTATTTATTTGTTTTTTTTGTTTGTTTATATTTTGGGAGAGGGTCTTGCTCAGTTATTAAGTTGCCCAGGCTGAGTTTGAGCATGTGATCTTCCTGCCTTACCTTCCCCGAATACTGAAATTATAGGAATGGACCACTGTACCAAGCCCACATTTGAACGTTAATGTCTGTAGGAATTGTAGTGTAGTTTTTTTCTTAATCATCAGTTTGGCCAGACATATAAATTTAGTGATCTCAAAGACACAACTCTGATTTTCACTGCTTTTCTATATTGGTTTCAATTTGTCTACTTCATTCACTTCTGTTCTTGTAATTTTCTTACGTTGCTTAGGATGGGTATTTTAAAAATATTTTTCTATGTTTCTCCTTAACATTTTTAAGCAGGTGGAGTACAATTATTGTAATTTTTATAATGTTTACTAACTCCAGCACCTGTGTTAGCTCTGGATTGGTTTTTCCCTTCTCTCTGCAAGCAGTTTAATTGTTCATTCTCTGTTATGGGTGTTGGATATCTTTTTATTCCTATAAATGTTTTTGAGCTTTTATATGGAACTTAGTTTTTATGTGGAACTTAGTTTGGAAAACTGAAAATTGATTAGCAGTTTCTGCTTTTTAGATTTGCTAATGTGGTAAGTGATCTAAGGCTGATGTCATACCATGACTGAGTTAATACTCTCTGTAGCTGTCCCAACATGTCACACGCCATGAGGCTTTGTCTCCAGTTTTACAAACAGCACAAAGTCCACTAAATTTCCTTACCTTCTCTTAGAAATCATTACACTTCATTGCCTGAGTTTCAGTGTCTTAAAGAATGATTGTCATATATTGTATCTGATTTTTGTTTCAACAGGTAGACTAAATCTGGTCATCGTTATTTCAGCTTGGTTGTAGGTGGAAATCTGTAGATAACACTTAAAATTCTTATTTACTCAGATGGTATGAAAGTCTAAGAATTAAATTGACATCATTGGTTGCTCTTTAAACTATTATGTAGGTATGCCTAGAAGACTATATATATATATATATATATATATATATATATATATATGTCTATGGTAGGGTGGCCAAAAATGTATACACACTTTAGCAGTTCGCTGTACTAATGAAAGTCTGGAAGCTAGTGGCTACCACTTTGAGACCCCTTATGATTGTAGAGGACATCAGTAACTTCGATTAACCTCATGATGTCTCAATAAATTTAGTGTTAAATATTTATTTGAGTTTTTCTTTTCCTAGTGTACACATTTTTAGCAGAACGTCTATCTATCTATCTATCTCTTAGTAAAGATAGTGTCTTAGTAAATACCACAGTAAAAAAAAAAAAAGACTCACACTGAAAAGTATTTTTTCTAAAAGGGCACTGCTTCAAATATTTAAATCTATTTCAAATATTTAAAATTTATTAGATGCTTTAAGAGAAGTTATATATGTCATTCAGTTTAAATCTTATTATTGCTAATTTTAAGCCATATTTTATTCATCTTTGTTAACCTTCCTTTTATAATAGAGAAAACTATGACCATTAATCACTATTCTTACTACATGCACAAAAATTCTACTAGTAAGGGCTTTTTTTTCAACTCCTTATGCTGCAGGAAAATTTTGAATACTTTATTAGTTGTGGACAGATTTCCTTGTAGATATGTGCCTGTGTTTCCCGTTTAAAACACTATATCTACCAGGAATGAATTCGCTGGCTGGAGGCAGTCTGACATGTGCAAGCTCCTTACAGCCTTCGGTAATCAGCAACATCACAGGTAGACAGGTACAATGTGACATCACAACAGTGGAATATGAGAATAAACAGTCGAAGGCAAATATCACATTCATATCTCTCATTTCTATTAACAAATAATGTCAACAACAAGCTCAATTATTTTGCTCAAATTGAAAAACACGAAGTGAAAAAAATTACTTTCAAAAATAGACTTATTTGGAAAAACAATATTGCCTATAAATTTTAAAAAATCCTGAAGGTAACTGTGAGGTTTTGACAGCATATTTTCTAAAATATCTCTTCAGAAGCGAAATCTAATCATGTGCACCCTCTCCTGTGCTATTCAATCCCTCTTCTTGTTACATCCTATTTCCCAAAATGCTATAATGAAAACCAGAGTTCATGGCAAAGCCCTAAATTCCCTTACCTCTCATTAGTTGAACCTAGCTTTGTCAAGTTTTATTTCCTGAGATCTCTCCTGTGGCACAAGTAAAATTCAGATATCTTTCGGTATGAAAACTTTTAAAGGAAATAACACAGTAATTTTATCCCAAAAGAAATATAAGGCAGTTTAATAATATATTGGGAACAAGTGACCAGGTCAGCCTGTTACGTATCCTTTGTTGATGGCATTTTATATAGAAGTCAACAAAAATAAAACAATGGTATTCTGTATAGAATAACTTACTGACCAGCTGCTACTTTCTATGTTAAAAGAAAACACTGAAGAGCATCTTTTCCCATTTTTCCATTTGATTTGCAATTAGTTGAAATGCACCAGCTAGAGTTTAGGAATATAATGGAAAATAGTTTGAAAAGTACTTAACCCAGTTTTCATATGGGATGATTAAAAAACTACACTTTCTAATAATAAAACCTCTCCAAAAATAGAACAGAGTGCATATGAGTCAGTTGATAAAAAAGGCTGCCAAAAGGGAATTTTAAAACATCTGGTAGGTACTCTGGAAGGAAGTGAATTCGTCTTTCAATGTCTCTTTCCTCTCACTGAATTTTTGGAACCTAACACCACAATGCTTGTTTATATTATATGTGTATATAGGTGTATATATTATACGTGTGTGTGTGTGTGTATATATATATATATATATATATATATATATACATATATATACACACACACACATTTATCAGTACATGCTTGCAGGTTGTAATGCTTAAATTTATCCTGGAGAGTCTGTACATGTACAGAACACGACTTAATTTTTTTTTTTTGGCCCCTTCCCTGACCACCTCCCTCTTTGTCCCTATCAGCTCTCCTTCTCCTCTCCATTTGCAAAAGCTCTATTTCCATTTTTTTCAACTTTTTAAAAAACTCATTTCCCCTCCTTCTGTACCCCTCCCTTGATCACTTGCTATAGGTATGTTTCTCAATTTTCTGACCAACATGTAAATAAGATGAGATGGTTTATATATTGTAGTTATTACTTTTCAATACAGAACTGTGCTCACACTAGATTCTCTCTCTCTTTCTCACTCTCTTTCTCTCTCTATATATATACATTTAGTAATAATGAAACTAATAATACTATTTATCACAGTATATTAGATAGTCAACATTGATTATCTGATCCAATATTTACTAAAACACTATGGGGCAAGTACTATTTTTTCTTATCTTCATCAAAGTAAATAAGCATGAGATGTTTTAAGTAAATGCATCCATGAATAAATAAATTATGAAATAATATAGATAAATGAATCTATAAATGAGAGGTTGAACTAAATAACATGTGAAAAATATTCCATTCTGATAAGCATTAGAATACTTAATGGCAATGAATAAAAGAAGTATGTATGGAAACTTAATGAGGAGACTATATATATATATATATATATGTAAATTCCCATTTAAGTTCTTTTGGATAAATTTGTTCGCATTACTTGTCACAGGTAGCATATATTAATAATTTCATTTTGTGCTGCTATAAAAGAACATAGAGTGTAAAGATCGACTGTGTGGAAATTTATGCAACATCTTTGAATTCACATTTTTCAGCAGGCTTTTGGCTCTACTCCCAATTAAATTCCTTTCACTAAACATTTAATGTGCCTCGGCGAGATACTAAATAATACAATGAAACGTTCTTATTACTTAGAGACGCAGTCTGTGCAGACTCATTGAAATGGACACTCCTGGAGTTGCATGTGGCATTAAATAGCCCTGCTGATTTGTTTTTTATTGGATTACTAGTTACTTGGTATTATTAAACAGCTAGAAAATGATTTTCTACTGAGACCAGTGTGATACACTTTGATATAACAGAGAAAAAATGCAACATTATAGTAATGTTGATCTACCCCTGAGGAGGCTGTAGGTATTTTTATTTGTTCTGTATTATTAAACTTGTGATGTTATGATTTTATACTTAGGGGCTAAGTTACATATAATTTTGAAGGTTATATTTTTGGTCTTCAGATATTATTATTTCTTTTTTCTATCCCAGCAGCTACCAGAAGAGAATTTCAAGGATAAAACGATATTTAGAGACATCAGTTATAATTTAAAGGAGCCAGGAACAGTAATGTATCAAAAATAGACTTTTTACTTAGCAAATATTTTGATATTATATCGATAAAATTAATTCATTTCAGTTCTCATTACCTAAAGAAACTATTGTGGTCTAAAATAAAGCTGAAAATATTGGAACCTCCATTCTGACACTGTAATACATACTTGCTTTCATCTCCAGTAGTATGGTGGGAATATCACACCTTTATACTTTGAATTCACTATACTAATCCTTTTAATTCACTATTCTAATCCTGTGAACATTGTGTTTTTTGTCTTTCCATTGGAAAGGAGATTCCAATTACTAGTGTTATCATAACAATCAGATAGTAAACGTAAAACATTTAGGACACTCTAGACACAGAGCCAACAATAAATAAAGAAAAGATTTTACTTTTTTAGTCATTAATATCTTTTATAGCTTTCCAATATAAACTTCCACAAGTCTTTTTCTTTTCATTTAACTAGTCCACAGTGATGATACTGTCTTCTGATCACTTTGTAATTTAAATTTTTCTACATATATTTAATTACTGTGCTTTAAGTTTAGCCAATTATTTATAACTCTTTGATGTGCACTGAACTGAATAGAGAGCTCATAATTATTGTGGAAAGAAATACTTGGCTAAGATGAATTCGGCATTGGATCCCTGACAAATTATTTACCTTGTCACTGAAATGAGAGCTGTCCTACTGTGCTGCAGGGTTTTTGTGATGATATTAAATGTGATATGAACAGGTGTGGTGGTGCCTGCTTGTGATTTCAGCCCTAGGGAGGCTGAGGCAGGAGGATCTTTGTGAGTTTTGGCCCAACTCACACTACAAAGTGAGTTCAAGGCCAGTCTGAACTGCATAATGAAATTCTGTCTCAAAAACATAAACACACAACACACAATGTGATATGATAACATTAATGATCCCTCAAGTAAAATGTCTGACCTACTATAAATACTTAGTGATGGTTAGTTTCTTTTTTTCCACTCCACTTTTCCTACTCCTTATTTAACTAGACAATCTGATTCTTGAAGACAAAACCATCATGTTGTTTAACATATTAACTTTGGCTTTACACATCTTCAAAACAAACCTCCCAGAAGGAAGGTAATGCTTTTCAAACTTTGTAGTGTATGGGAGTAATTTGGAGATATTGATAAAATTCAGAGGAATGCAGCAGGCCTCCAAGAAGCCTACATTTCCAGTAAAATCTCAGGGATCCTAGGGGCACTGCTCCTAGACCACATTTTCAACAGGGAGCATTCAAGTACCATGACTTCTGCTAGAATCAATTTATTTGTAGGTATAAAGTCCATCATAGGTACAGTATAGGTAGGAAGAAGGATGAAGGCAGCGGTATTGGAGAATACAATCATGTGTTCTGCAGGTAATCATTTTGATGTGATTGTAAAGCTTTTCTATTCATTTATCAGTACACGTTCCAGTACACAGTGATTACAGTTGTGGTGGGGAGTGAGTACAATTGCACAATGCATCTTAATTCTTTCTTTTCCTCTCCTTCCCTGCTCCTTCCAGTTCTCAGTCTCCTCCCCATTTGCAAAAGTTCTATTTTCATCATTATTTCTCCCCTCCATCTCCTTTTTTCTATTTCCTTCCTCCCCTTCCACCTTTCCTCTATCTCTTGTTCCTCTATCTATTTGAAAAAAGATCTGCTTCTTCCTATTTATCTACCTTCAATTTAATATGTACATTGGTATTTTTACCTTTCTGTACTTTTCTGTATTCTTATATTTTTTTGCATTTTTAAAACTCTCTTTCAGTCCCACAGATATAAAGAGGACACACAATTTTTTCTATCCAATGATTAACAGAACCATGGGGAGTCAGGAACTAAATTACCTCTTTATTTTTTATAAATTATTTTAGATAATAAAGTTTAGATAAAAATGATTACAACATAAAATACATTCATGATTGTTGTGGTTAGTTCAGCTATCACTAGCATTTTGTAATGAGAGCTGTGAAGGTAGTCAGCTATTGAAAAACATGGTAGAGTGCCTTTATTTTTGTATTAGCTAAACAATATTTATGAAACAATATGATGGCAATGATACGGGTATATATTTTAACTATGTCTTGTACTGAATTGTGTGAAGGTGACAGAGTGATAGACAGCCTCCAAAATGTTCCATCAGTGAGACATATTTCCCAACATTCACATCCTTGTCTATGTCTGTGCACAGGGCCCTTTGCTTTCTTACATCTGAGATTTATCCTGTGATTTGATTTTGACCAACAACAGCTTACAGAAGTGACAAGGTGTGACACCAAAGTCTCAAGGAACTTGCCACTGCCATGTGAGCCATTGGGAACCCTTCTTCTTTGGTCTTTCCCTCTTGCTGAGGTTCTTATGGGAACTCAGGGGCCATGTTGTGAGAAGTCCAAGCCATGGGGGAAGATCTAGTGCAGGCTTTCAGCTTCACAGCACCAGCAGCCAATACCAACTGGCAGCCAGGTCCATGATTGATCCTAACTGTTCTTTCCACCTGAGGCTTCCGATAACAGATCCAGCTGGCTTCCAGCTACAGCAGCACGTGAGAGCCCGTGTCAGAATGAACTAGCCGGCTTAGATAAGTCAACCCACAGAACCATGAGCAATAGGAAAAATGTTTTCATATTAAGCCACTAAGTTATATGTGGTTGGTTATTCACCTAGAGCTAGAACAGGGATCTTCTTGCTTTAAAACACTTAAAACCTTCTTGTGGCTTAAAGTGATCTTTTTTCTAAATCCTTCCCATTGCTTTTCCCTCTGATAGCACTAGTTCAGTTCAGATCCATGTTGGTTAAGTGATATTCACATGTGAAAAGGGTCTCTTCCATATCCATACATATTATCAAATTTTCTGGAGGAATTAGAAATTTGGGGGATTGGTAAAGATTAGTTTTTTTCAAAACTATTGAATAAGGGATGATGGGCCTTTTGGGTTCTTGAATAGCTGTTTTCATTATCCCATTGGCTTTTCTTTTTTTGTTTGTTTGTTTTAATTTTTTTTTATTTTAAAGATAGTAAAATCCAACAAAAGATAACAAAACAAAGTCAATCAAGCAGTAGAAAAAAGCAGTAGAACTGTTTCAGAACTTCAAAGAAAAATACTATGAAAACAATAGCTACTATAGTATATCTTGTTATTTTCAGAATAGTTGACCATTCCATCAGGTATCGTAAAATCAAACCAAAAACAAAAGACAATAAAGCTAATAAAAACAGAATATGAAATGAAGCAAAAAAAATTAATCAGAATAAAGCAAAACAATGAGAACAATATTGGGCCTCAAAGACAAGACAGAAGGGAATCCCCCATATTTGCTACATTGTATACTGTCATCTTTCTAAGAGATGCTCAGACTGCCAGCCCCAGGCCTGCAAAATCAACCAAACAATACAAGCATTTAGTTGCTTTGTGTACCTTACTAGCTATCAACTTAGCCTGTCCTCCAAACTAGCAAGTTGCTTATGGCAGGTGGGGGGTGTGTGTCCTTGATTGTTAGCCTGCAAGTGCCAATAGGTATAGGGGAGGCACATCTTTCTCTTCCTGGAGTCTGTGCTGGTCATGCACTCACCAGAAAGCCAGGCTAGTTTTCTTCTGGTTGGAGTCTCTCTGAGCCAACATGGCAGGTTCTCAAGAGGCAAATCTTATTTTTTTTTTTTAATTCTTTGAGTTTTTCTGGAAGAAGGCTCAACTCCTATCTTCTATTTGCCAAAGAGCACGTTACCTAGTCTTAGAGGTGAGAATTGAACCTTAAAGTTGTGTATCTAAAGAAGAACGTTTAACTTTCATTTTAACACGTTTTTTTACATCAGTGTGAGTTGGGAAAGAAAATTGACCCTGAGGATATAAGCAACAGAACTGAGAAAGAAAAAAGTTCAGAGAAATCACATTACCATTGTGAGATATAATCCTATCACAGGATAAGCTTTTCCTTCTAACCACTGAGCAACGCTGGCAATCTACTTGACTCCTTCTTCCTCTTCTCCTTTGCCTGTGGCAGTCCAGGGTACTTCAAGACTGGGTTTTCACACTTTCAGTCCTCTTTCCTTATACGACTTGTGTTTATCTCCTAATGGCACCAAGATATCAGGCTCAGTGATTGATTCATATTATGCAGACTTGTGTAAGGACAGGACATGGACACACTAGGAAATCCCACTGACAACGCATTTCTAGGAATGCAGTATCATTTTTAAACTGAACATAACTCTGTGAGTGTGTGCATTTATGTTTATGGCAGAGAGGAGTCTGAAATGTATACAACCAACTTTGATCTTTTCTTGAATTTCAGATTCACATTGAACTATTTCTGCATCTCTATGAGTGGGTAAATGAAATAGCAAATCAAACTGAATTAGTGACGCCTTATCTAACAACCATCACTATCAACAAAGATGGGTCTTTTCTTCTCTCTCTTTTTATTTATTTATTTATTTATTTTTTATGATACTGAGGATCCAACTCAGGGCCTTGCCCTTGACCTACCTCTGCAGCCCTTTTTAATTTTATTTTTTTAATTTTGGGAAGGGTCTTGATAGATTACTAAATTTTCCAGACTTTGCTAAAACTCACTATCCTTCTGCCTCTGCCTCCCAAAGTGCTGGGATTAAATGTGTGCTCTACTACAACCAACCTTACTTCTCCTACATAATTACAAGTTTTAATAAGTAATAATTCACTTCTGATAGTCAGGTTGTCTTAATTATTTTTTTCTGGTTGTGAGACAAAACACCTGACACCCAAAATTAAGGAAGAAAAAGTTTATTTCTTACAGGTCTGGAGGTTTCAGTCCATACGCAGCTGGCCCCAAGCAGGGTGGCATGGCAGCGGTGGGGGCGGCGGGGCAGCCGTTCATGGCAGCTGCAAAACAACAAGGCGCAAACTGGCAACACAGGGAAGACACGCCTTGTTACTGCCCTTACTCTGTATGTCAGCTCTACCCCTGGGTGGGTACTGTACTCACACCATCAACTCCAGTGCCAGACAACAAACCGATCACGAACGCCTGCCTCAGCCCCGTCTATGATTACACGACGTTAAGTAGGGGCCATCCGAGCACACTCTACCACAGGCCAACATCCTAGAAGCCATTCTTAACCTTAAATAACAGCAACAGCAAGATGATTATGATGACCAGGCACGGCGGTGTGTGCCTGTAATCCCAGCACTCTGGAGGCTGAGGTAGGAGGATTGTCACGAGGAATTCAAGACAAACTTAAAAGAGATGGCAAAATCCAGTGTTAAAAAAATAAAACCCACAAAACAGAAAAAAAGGCAACTGAGATGATGATGACAATGACAGCAACGGTTTTAAACATATATTCATGTATAGTTGCACATTTTATATACTGATGTATACACGCACACATATATCTATTGCACACACACACACATATATATGTATACTGACACAGGATATACATATATAATATTATATATATGTGTAATACATATATATGTATATATTTTATTTGAGACAGGGTCTCATTGTGTAGTTCAGGCTGTCCTTGAACTCACTATATAGCATAGGCTGTCCTCAAACTCACAGCAATCCTCCTGCCTCAGTCTCCTGAGTGCTGGGATTACAGGCATGTACCACCATACTCAACATATATTGCTGTATTTTATAAATACTACATGCTTTGTAAGCTTAATTTTAAGCACCGTTTCACCTCTAGGCTTTTGAACTTACTCTTACTTTACTAGAACACTTCTCAATAAAATAACAACATTTTTCTGTTCTTTGGCATTTCTTTTCCATTTCACCACACTGTACTTTTCCACAAAACTCTTACTAACACATCACTCACCTGATTTTTCTAGCCCTCTGTCTTTCACCCGAGTAGTCTGGAAGTTCTCTGAATGAGTCGATTCTGATCTGCTGTTGCTGTGTCAGTATCACCCAGAACAGTAGTGTAGGGCATGCAGGATGTACTTGTTTGGTGAAGAAGGCGCTTGTGTGCCTGAATTCCTCCTGTATCCACAGCTATGCCAGCAGAGTAACTCTTAGTATTTTTTTTTTTTTTTTGTACCAGGAATTGAACTTATATAACAACATTACTCTTTGTGACTTTCTTTAATGGCTACTTTGTGGTAACTTGAGACTTTTGGGCAAATGCTTCTATGTCCTGAAATATGTTTTCTTTCACTTCAGAGTATACTAATCTTTGTTCATCCTTGGACCAAATTAACTCCCTTGTGCACCCCTGCCTGGGCTTCCATAGACTCTGTAATGCTTATGAAGTGATTCACAGCTGTGTTCTCCACTCCAATGCAGGCTGCTGCGATAGTTTCTCTATATCTGGCTTCAAGCAGGGTCTTCAGCAGAGAGGCGAGGTGTTCAGTAGATTTCAATCAAATGAACAAATGAATCACCAAATGAAGGAGTGAAACAGAACCAAGTAATAGAGAAATACTGATCTAGATCCTTAAAATCACCCAACAATTTGTTAGAAAATTTTCCGAACAATGTTTTATGCATTTTTTTCTTTTTGTTTTATGAAAAATACAAAACAAGTTTTCCTCACCAAATAGTAAAAGAATGACAAGTTATTACACTGTCTGCCATCATCTTCAAACTAGTTATTCAGTGTAGGGCATAAACCAAAAGGATTCTTATAGAAAAGAAACAAACAGAAAATAATGCATACTCTCTTACTTGAATTCAGATAAACTGTTATTAGAAATAAAACAAATTATCATATTTTGAAAATATATGCCAAGCATATAAATATATGCCCTACTATTTGACACATACTTTACTATATGTATGAACAACAGAATATGTAATTGGGGGAAGTATTGGAGTTTTGCCTTACCCCTGCTTTTCTTTCTTCTGTTTTGCTTTTTATACATGGTGTTTCTCATGTAAGAGAAACCATGTGATATTTGAGCTTGTTGGTCAGACTTATTTCAATTAACGTTATGTTCTCAAATTGCATCGACTCACCTGTGAATGCCTCAGTTCTTTTCAAAACTTCTCATAAGCACACTACCCATGTCATAGTATTTATTGAATAAATGAATAAATAAATAATGAAAGTTGATAAGAATTCAGAGGACTTTTAGTATAACTATCACATGAGCATTTTGTTTTGCAAGTTTCTCAATGTTTGAATTCTAGGCTTGGTTACTGACATATGAATCAACTTCCTATTGAACGTTTTAGATAAGTAATAGAATAATATCTGTTTTATTTAATATGATTTAGTATAATAAATTCACATATTCTATTTTAGCAAATTTTTGAAAGTGTTTTTCAAAATTCATTGTTTAGAATTTTTTCTGATCTGGTAGGTGCAAGGTTGGGAGTTTGAAACCCAGTACAAAACAAACAAACAAACAAACAATTCTGAGATTGCTAATTTAAAATGAAAAGAAACATACAATTATTTTTACTTTTCACCAACTTTGTGACTGAGAACATACTGATTTGATTTATATTTAACTATAAATTTGTACATTTTTACTATAGAATAAAATCAAAGCTGTTAAAACTATAATTTATTATTTTACTACTACAGATTTTTCTTAATCAAGTGAATATTTTCTTATTTTTCAGTATTTTCTAATGCAGTCAAATTGTAAGTAAACAAAAACAGGTTTCTTGGTCCTAGCCTTGGTTAAGAAGTGACTAAAGATATATTTAACAGAGGAGAGGAAAATAAAATACATAAGATCATGGGTCTAAAATAAAGGAGCACTGCCTACCAAATTCCCCTATCTACTGTCAAAATAAAAGGGAGTCCAAGCTGCTTTACACAGACCACATCTACGACCGGAAGTGGATTATCATTCCTGGGCTAGCCTTCCCTGGTCAGTGGCTCCTCCATACTTTGGAGTGGTGGCCCCGTTTTCACATGATCTCCTGAGGCTGCCCCGGTGCGAACAAAGCCTGACTTTGCCGTTACGCCTCACCCCACATCATCCTTCACTTTGTCTCTTGTTTTATTTTGCCCTTGGTGAAGATGAACCTATTATTCCACTTCTCCCTCTTATTTTTCTCTTAACTCTATGCCAAATGAGGTATTTGGTGAGTAATGAACACTGTTTTACTGTTGGCATTGAGAAAATGACTTCCTTTTTGTTTCCTGCCTCTCTTACCCCCTTCCCAGTGTGACCTGTCAGGGTTCTCTGGTTGACCGTCTCTGCCATCTGTGATAAGATGCGAAGTTAGGGTTTCCTTCAGTTACGCTTAGCGTATATGTATGCAAATAATTCTAAACCCAAATAAGTAAAGTACAAAACATAAGGGAAATATGATTTTAAGACGACCATGGAATTCTATACAACATACAAAGAATCCAGCCTAAATTAGAGGAGCTCTATATTTGGATTCAAAATTCACACAAAGGTAAATATTGTGTAATTATTTTAGTTGCCAAAAATGATGTTTGACTGGGAACAAGATTTGAGGATATTTTATTCCTCATTTAAATAATAAGGTTTTATATTTACTAACATATCCATTGATGATACACAAGATAGGAGAACCACTGGCAAACTTTTCAACATGCATTTATAAATTATCTAATTCTAGATGTAGTGGTATTTTGAAAAGAAGAAGATTGTGAAACTTTCATCTAACTGGAAGAAAAGTGCACCAGGTAATTACTTCAGCTTATAAGCGATTGCATAGAATGAAAGAGTACCAAGTTTTCTAAAGGATTTTTAATTTCACATATATATATATGTATATATACATATAAAATCAAGTGACTAACTTTAATTCTAGGAGTTAATAAAATTTTAGAAAAGGCAAATTCAAATCTGTAGCTTAATATGTTGATTCATAAGTATTTTACCATATTGTTTCATCAGCTACTGGGAGTTCACTGCATAGCTATACAGAGTAAATTAAAATTCAGAGCCCACACCTACTCCTACTATGCATGATATTATGAACAGAAACAATATGTAGTAATACAAATGAGCCAGTTAATGTGAAACAGCAAAAACCCACTTAGAACTGCTTTAATTGCCACTTAATTATTATAATCAGATTCTGAGCAATTTCATAGAGTAAATCACTGTGAATTCACTTATTTTTATCAATATATCAAGTTATATTGTAAAAGCAAAATAAAGATTTGCTTAAAGATGTTCACATGATCATTTTAAAATCATAATTCTCTAATATTTCATATTTCATTTACATGAATTTAGAATTACACACATACATAAGCATAGAATTAAGCAAAATAATCTTTCATATTTGTTATTTTAGGGTAGGAATACTTTGCAAATCATTCTTCCCTAATACATATTATTTTTCCCCATGAGCTTTATGATTGAGATAGCTTTATAAAAGTGACATTAGAATGTTTCTAAGTATATTCATAAAGCTACTGAGACTATGCTAGACATAAGTAAATATGGACAAGCTTGAAGTTCAGTAAACTTTGCTCTCAAGGAGCTTTCAAATTTTGTAAAATTATTGCTAACCAATTTAGTAACCCGATTTATTTTTATTTACTTGCTTCTCCTGTCTGTGACAGTCATGAGGTGGAATGGTAACTGCTGCAGAGCTCAGCCCCAAGCATGTGTTACAAATGGTATAAAGGCAGAGCAAGAGGGAGCCCAGCTCCATAAATAGACTTAGCAAAAGAGGAAATGATACAAGTCGGAATGCAGAATATAATATAAGTCTGGCAAATCATAGGAAACAGAAACCAATCTTTTATAAGATGCTTTTCCCTTACACAGTGTACAATGTGTTGTTATAAATGACCCTATGAGAGAACACTGATTAAAAACAAATTTTAAAACCCTAAACTCCAGATTAATTCCATTAGAGACACACTTTTTTTTTTTAAAAAAATGAGTTTAACACTTAGATTTCTGTTCTATTTTCTTCTACTTTTAAAAACATACTGCTCTATTCCTCTGCATACGTCTCACCTTCAGGTCGCTGCAGGCATTCTTCAGCCAACTAGATCTATGGAAGGGCAGCTCGCCAAGTCGTCAATTACCCTGGCCATAGCTTAGGTGCTGGGCTTAAGCTGAAAATGAATTCCTGATATATTGGCAGTGCAATGTGGAGAGATTTTACAGCAAAAGTTTCAAAACCTGTGGGAACCCACCCCCATCTCTCTCTCTCTCTCTCTCCCTCTCTCTCTCTCTCTGCCTCTACATTCTTTTCTTTAAGTTTTCAGATTTCTGGCTCCTATATATTTTCTGTCTATCTCTTTCACAGTAAGCACCCTACCTGAGGTCATCTTAAATCCTCTTTGCCATTTTTGTAGTTAAAAGTCTTGTACTTAAGATTTCTGACATTTTCGGAAAGGATATTCTCCCTACCACAACATTCCACTGTAACTTATTTTCCATATGCTTTCACCAGTCCTTCCATGATGAAGAGTTGAAAGAAGATGTAGTGTATAAAAATAAAAGTGGATTTTGCTCTTTGTTTAAAAAATCAGATTTAGCAATTATTTTAAAAGTATTAAAATACTATTTTCTTGACATATAAATTAATTCTATTTAATTGTTTAATGATAACTTACGTGGCACATTCCTAGCAGAGGTAAATCACCACTAAAAATAGCGTGTCACCATCTCTGTTGGAAACCAATTATGGAATCTGAAGTCAAATTCTGCCCAGTTAACTTTTGTTTTGGTGAAAGATAAATTACATAGTTTGTCTGGCACTACTTATGTCATAATGGGTCCTTAAACATATTTACTTAACAATAACTTCCCTTCATGTAGTTTTATATTAAAAATACATTTGTACAAAAATTACTATGGTTTCTTGCTATAATAATAAATTACAAATTATTATTCTCTTTGATTTCTATTGAAATGTATGAATGAATTGTATCATATTCTATTCCTTTTGTTATTCTCAACCCCTGATCAGGCATAGGTATTTTGTAGAACTTCAGAACATTTAGATCACACAAATTAACATTCAAATAACAGATTTTTACCACATCGTTTTTCTGTATTCTCCCAGAGGGTATTTTGTTGTCACATTTTCTAGGAACAGGTCACACTATTTTAAATTAAAGATTAATTAAATGATACGAAACAATTTAAGGATAGTTTTTCAAGTAATAGTGAATACCATTCTGAATCAGGTGTATTGTAACATTACAAAAGCAAAATCTATGCCCTCTCACCTCACAATGACATCAAAAATACAGCTCCCACAATAGAGATAAATTAATTCCAGTTAAGCCTTATCTATCAATCAACTGTCTCTTAATAACCTTATCAGATTTAAATGTGTCTTCTTAAAAGCAATGATTAAGTTAAAATACATTGGGTTAACATGATTTCTATTTTTTGCAAAATATAATTTATTTTAATATAAAATATAAAATATCTTAACACTTACCTCATGAAAATAAGATGAGAAATATGGCGAAAGTGGAAAAAGTTTTGTGCTCATGAAAAGTTAAATTACTTCCCAAGCTCTGCTTGTTAGATGAATCTCAATTATTAGGAGGCCCCTAATTGTTATTCTGTAAAGAACCAAGTGTTTGACTTCTTTTTGCATTTGTTATAAGCAGATAATGAACTAACCATACTGTGAAGCAAAAAGTTATACTTAATGTCTCATCCAGTGATTTTGAATCCAAATTTAGCCTTTTCTTTTACTGCATTTTCTAAGACTGAGTGATAAGTTTATAACGTTAAATATTTGCCACACCTGTGCTCATTTGTTTACATTCTCCAGTTGGTCTTTTTCATGTTTCCAAATGAAAAATTATTTTCTCTCAGTATAAAAATAATTTTAATACTAAACTAACTTAAATATGAAATAAAGTAAGAAAGTAGCAAAAAGATCACCAAACTTTTAAATATTTCCTTTTTCGAACATATAAGTTATTAAAGGCTAATATTTTATACAGTTTTGGTAACACAATGCCTTGTGAGAAATATGTAGATGCTTTTCTAGGGGACCTACTCTTCATCTACCTGATAATTTCTGTAGGTCATGTGTTCTGTTGTGTAGTTATGATATAACCATGTAGTGGTCAAGTGGTGGGCATTTATTTTATTTTTTTTCCGGTTTTTTTGTTTGTTTGTTTGTTTGTTTTGGAGGTGGGGGGCACTGGGAATCGAACTCACAACCTCGTGCCTGCCAAAGTCCCAATTCTAGTCTTTTGAGGCAAGGTCGCACTATGTAGTTCAGACCAGCCTTGCGCTTGCATTGTAGCCCAAGCTGGCCTCGAACTCACAACGCTCCTCCTACCTCAGCCTCCCCAGTGCTGGGATTAAAGGCATGCGTCACCATGCCTGGCTCCTATGGTGGGCATTTTTTTAGATCTTTTTATTTTTTTTTCAAATTTTTAATTTTGAAGGCATTCAAGCCATGCATGCATCTGTCGTTATTGTTTAGGGTGAAGTTACCATCCATGCCTAGGTACAGAATTAATTGGTTAAGTAATGAGCTTGAAATGGTTTACCTATTTCATTATTCTTGCCAAAACAACCAGTTTTGTTGAGCTAAGCTGTATTTTTTAATGAATTTCAGTTTCAAACTTAACCATCATTTGGAGCCTCTTAGCTTATGTGACCCTATTTTTTAGTTCCTCTTGACCATTTACTCCTGAGTTTCAAGATTAATATTCACTGCAAGGTAATACTTATGAGTGTTGATTTTGGATCTAGACTTCATAGATATGAATGGTAGTTTTGCCACTCACTACCCTCTGTGATGATGAATGAATTTCATAACACTCTGTGCCTCAATTTTTCCATCTGTAAAATGGAAATAATAATAGCATTTACCTTTTAGGCTTGTAGTAAGAGTTAATAATATTTCCATGTACTTGAAAGAATACCTGATAAAATAAATATATGGAATGTTAGCTCCTATTCTGTCTTACTTGAATAAAGAAGTCATTTAGCATCCCTGATTTGAGTACTGCTGTAAATCTCATAGCTTTTGCCTCAAATGGCAATCTTTTTAATAATACTTACTTTTACTTCATTTATAATTTTACTTTGTTTTCTTCATCTACAAAAGGATTTTATAGGGATGTATCTTCTCAAAGTTAAACCATTTAGGAAACATGTTAATAATTCACTTTAGGGGCTGGGGATATAGCTCAGCCTGACAAAGCAAGGTTTTAAGTTCGATTCCCGCTATAAAAAAAATAGTAATTCATGTTAAATTTATGTGTTTTCAAAGCATAATACCTATGAATTCTCAGCTTTAAAAAATGTTAAAATTTATTTGTCTGATAGATTATCTATTCTTTACAATGGTTCTATGGACATAAGGTTTTATTTTGTGAATATAAGTAATCATTCAATTTGTGAAAATATTTATGCTTATTAAAAGTAATTAGAACTTTCAATTTCACCATAGATATTGTGTTTTGTTAAGTATGACTTCTCAGACTTCACAAGAAATATTTTGAACTGTCCTATTCGTAACTATTTTTTTAAATTTCTTTCTAGAAAGTCTGCTGTATGTAGTTATTTGATATCTTGTTCAATACCTGAAAGTTTAAGATTATAATACTTCCTTGTAAATACAAACTTTTTACTCATATATATTGTCTTCTTGTGTTGCCAAATGCTTTTTCTGTGGGTTCACTTGAGCCATAAATATTTCTTGGATTATGTTCTATTGCTATAGTAGCTTTAGAATTTTCTGCATCTTGTATTTGAAACTTTTTAATGACTTTATTTTATTTTTTGTAAACAACATATGTGCAGATTTTTTTCCACCCATTCTTACAATTATCCATCTCTAATCAAGAAATTCAGCCCGCTCACATTTAGTGTAATAAATGATGTAATAGTTTTTATTACTTGCATTTTATTTTATGTTGTCTATTTATTTTACTTTGCTATTTTCTTTTGTTCCTTTTTATTATTTCACTGGCTTTAATACACTTGTGTTATTTCCCTTTTTTGCCTTGCTAATTTTGTTCTACTATGCTTTTCAATATGGTAGTATTCATCTTTCCATTCTGAGTAATCATAATTTAAATATTGTTTTTCTTTATTAGAGTAATGAAAGCAAATGACATGTCTGTGACCACAATCCAAGATAAAAGCTTTAGGAAACACTTCTTCATTTCTTCGGTCTTTTGCCTCTTGAGTTATTTAATGTATATTAGACTATGCTGGGAGGAAAAAAAAGGCTGAACTCTCAGTTATTTTGTGTGCAAAAGTTTATTTTTCTTATAAGTCAACTCCCCAATTTGTAGCAGTTCTGCCGAAAATCTCCCTTAAAGTGAGGATTTAGGGAGCCAGAGTGTTTTCACTGTTGCATTCTACCAGGTCAGCAGACCCACCCTCTGAGTTACTGTGATAAGCAAAGAGAACTGAAACTTCAGTGACTGTGTTTTTGTGTTTCACTCCACTCACATGTCCCTATTCTGCATTAGTGACCTCACAACTGCAAGAAAGTTTAGAAAATATTTTTCTTGCAGAACGAAAATCATATGAACGCATAGCATTCCTTGAAATTTCCACACTTCTGAATTCTTGTTTTCTTGAAATACTTAGAATTTTGGTCTCTGGTTAGGATTATAAGGATCAGAAGACAGTGAGATTTTAAGGGGAAAAAATTAGATTCATTTATTGGAAATAGGGAGAACTAGGAAACACAGTTATTGGAAAGGATATTGCTGTTGGTTTATGTTCTTTACCCATAGAAATACTGGGTCAAGAACTCAGAGTTTGAATGAGTGAAATCAGAAATCCAAGAGCATTTACTACTTCTAGTAGCCTTGGTTCTGAGTTCTTTCTCTGTCAGTGATGGTTTGTTAGGAAGAATTACATGCAGAAAACCAAAGCAGACTCAGGGTGTCCAAATTGGTGGTCTTATTACCTCTACTTTAGGATGATCCCATAAGAAATGTGAGAACAAGCTGGACCAAGGATGGACGTTCAGCAGTGCTTTTGGGGTTGCAATTTAGAGGAAATTTTTAAACTCAGAAACTTGATAACTCCTTTGTTACTCCAAAAATATTGTGTCTTTTTAGAAGGTTAACCTTTGCTGTGTTTCTTTTTCTGGGGAGCTGTCCAGGGAATTGGCACGATTCTGGCTGTCTGAGTGGGTCATGGAGCAAGATCTTGGGTACTATATTGGACCCTTGCTCCTTCCTCTCTGGCATTGTTACCCTGTTCTGTTTCCTGGGTGCCAGGGACTGAGCAGCTTCTGCCATAATGTTCTCTCCTAAAGCCTGCTGACTGCAGACTGCATTCCCTTAAATCATAAACCAAATTAATACCCTCTTCCTTTAAATTACAGGTGTCACACATTGTGTCTGACTATGGGAAAGCTGGATAGTCTCAGCTATCAGGGGAAATCTGGGACTGAAAGTAGTGAATTTTCTGATTTGTCTTTTTTTTACACTTTTTTTTGGTGCCAGGAATCAAACTCATAACCTCTTGCTTCCCAGGCAGATGCTTGAGCCACTGAGCTAAATCCCTGGCCCCTGATTTGTCTTCTTGATGTGTCTGCTTGCTGCTTTGAATTCTGTCTCTGCTCCTTGCTGACAGTTAGGTGACTGAAACAATCTGAAGGTGACAGAATATTTAGAGTGCCAAAATTATTTTTGAATATTTACCCTACTCATGTATACACACATGGAGTCCTACATACATATGTACACAGATATAGACTGATGTTCGTGTCTATTGCTAATCAGCTTTATTGAAACATCTTTCACCTACTATATGTCATACATACTGAGACATAATTCACTGACAATGCTTGCAGCGGAGAATATAGTACTGTTACTAAATATATTGAACCGTACAATTGCAGACATCTAGTTTTAGATTTTCATCACCTGTTTCCACTTACTTCCCACTAGCTGGGTAAGTCATTTGGACTTTTGACCTCATGCACTGTAAAATTATTATTCCATGCAATTTTAAGTGACTTAACTTGTCATCAATTGTTAAAACAACAACAGAAGATGAAAGCATGTCCCCCTACTTTACACTTCTAGTTAAAAATGAGCATTTTAGCTACCTTTCATTTTCATACACATTTTAGCATCAATTTGTCAATTTCTTCAAAGTAATTTTTATGAGAAAAACAAACTAAGATGTCTGAAAAAGTGGATATTAAATATGTAGATCAATTTGAAAAGTGTTGCAATCATAACAATATTGTCTCTACTCTGATCCTAAACGATCTTTTATTTAGATCATCTATATTTTCTTTTCGTAATATTTAGTAGTTTTCTAAATAGAAACTTAGATTACTTTGCTGAGTTTATTCCTGTATGTTTTATTGGCAGTATATAAAAATATTAAAGTGGTATACTTATGTTGTAAACTGCTTTGGCTGAAGTTGTTCATTAGTTTGGTTCTGTGACTTCCTGGTTGCTGAGACACCATATCTGATATCTACCCTGAAGGAAGAGAGGCTTTTTTTTTTTTTTTTTTTTTTTTTTTTTTTTTTTTTTTTTTTTTTTTTTTTTTTTTTTAGCTCACACGTTCAGAAGTTTGAGTTCATGGTCCTTTAGCTCCAAGGCAGAATTGGCATGGCAGGGCTCATTGTGGAGGAACTCATTCATGTCCCGGCAGCCCAGGCGCAGGGAGAGGAAGGGACTCGCTCGTCAGGTTCACCTTTCCAGGTCATGAGTCCAGGGATTCTGCTATGAACTCATGAGCAGTTTAATCCACTGATGAGCACAGGCCTCCAGGATCCAACGCCATTCCAAAAACCCCGCTTCTGAACACATGACCTTCTCAGCGGACACTCTCCATCCAATCCATAACATAATTCTAGCAGTCGCTTTGTGTATTTTGATTTAGTCCACATAGGGCATTTCATGTAGTAAGAGGGCTTTCCTTTTTCGGATTGGATGATTTTATTTTCAATCTTCCTGATTTCACTGAGTAACACACATAAGGCAATGTCAAATAGAAACTATGAGATATGCATTGGTGTTATTCCCAAATGTGAGGGAAGACAGTCAGTCTTTCAACACTAAGTAGCATGTTAAGTTTGAGGTTTTCCATGCAAATGCTTTATTAGGTTGAAGAAGTTTCATTTCATTTACAGCTTTGTAAGTGTTTAGTTTTTAATTTAAAGATGGTGGATAATATGGTTTTCTACATCTGTTGAAATGATTAATTTGTTCTTGCTGTTTAATTTATTAACGTGATGTTTTACATGAACTAAACTTAGTTATGAATTCCGCCTTGCATTTCCATGATAATTATTCCCAATTATCATTTATGTTTTTTGCTATACTATATATATTTGCTATACTTTGTTTATATTTTTGATGAAAATCATTGTACCTGTGTCTATGAAGATTAGTTTATAGATTTCATGTGATGTCTTGGTCTGGCTTTGGTGTCAGGAAAATATTGATTCCATAGGATCAATTGGGTAGTGTTCATTCCTTAAGTATTTGGGAAAAAACATAGAAGGATTGATGTCATTTCTTCTTTAAACTTTTGGTGGGATTTATCCACAATGTCTTAGCCTGTATTTTTCCTTATAAGAAAATTTTTAAATTACAAATTTTGAATTGCTAATTTCATTTCTGTATTGCTTTTGTTCTTTACATTTTCAAGTTTCAATTAATGTTTGTAAGTTCTTACAACTTAATCTGCTTTTAAGGATATTGGATCAATGTTTGATTGAAATATACTACTTTTCTTTTTTTATTGTTGGAAAGTTGTTGCTTTCAGTATAATCTTATATAAGTAATTATTAGACACATTTTTTTTATATTGTTACATTTCATGCTATGTCCTTGAGTTTCGCTCTCCTATTCATTTAGTTTTCTATCTCCCTTTTATCTTGCAGTTAATTTGTTTTCATTTTCTACCTTTGTGATGGGAAAATGTATTTTTTTCCCTGTATGCATACAAACCAATACATTTCTTACACAGTTGACATTTGTAATATCTTACATGCTTTAATATATGATTTTTAAGTATACTTTGGTTCAAATTCTTTTCTAATTATATTACTTTATGCTTTGCCCATGTGTTATTTGGCCGAGTTAAATATATCTTGGAAATTTTGACTTTCTCTTGTTGATTTCTGTTTTAATTCAGTTGTGATCAGTTACCATGGTTTCCATTTTTATTGTTTTTTTTCAGTTTTTATTTTTCACTAGCACATATTTGCATCACGTGAGGATTATTCCTCGTGAGGAGTTAGCACAGGCACAGAGCTCACCTCCCCTCTTTCACATTCCCTTGTCCTCCACTTTCTCCTCCTCCCATCTCTTGTTTCCTTTTTCCTCTAAAAAGATTTCCTTACTTTCTATAATCTATCTTTTTTTTTGCTCTTTAATTTTATTTCTGGTTTTGCATATAAGAGACCATGCAATATTTAAGCTTTTGTGTTTTATTTATTCTACTTAGTCTTATAGTTTCAAGGTGAATCCATTTTCTCACAAATGATTCAAGTTTATGCTTCTTTATGGCAGAATAGTACTCACTTGTATGTAAATACATTTTCTTGATTCATTCACTTGTTGATGAACATTTAGGCCACTTCCCAGGTTTAGTTATTATCAACTGAGCTGGTATAAACCAAGTATTCATGTGTCACTGTAATATGATGTCTTTATCTCTTCACAAAATATACCTAGAAGGTGAGTAACCGGATCAAATGGAATTTCTGGCTTTGGTTTTTTGAGGAATCTCCATACTAATTTCTGCAGTTGTTTTACTAGTTTACATTCTGAACAACAATGTAGAAGCATTGACATTTACCTCTTTCTTGTGTAATCTTAACAGCATACTGTTATATACTATACAACTAAGGTAATGGTTGCATAATATTTAAATATGTTCTGTCATTCAATTAACTTACTCATATTATTAAATACCTCTTTTTCTCTTTTAAAATACTTTATCTCACTCTCCACTTTGCTATAATAGCTTTATTTGCATTTTACTTTATTTCTTTTTTTTTAATTAGTCACATATTTGGAGTGCTTTCTTTTCTCTTTTTCAATTGCACAGTATGCAATCATTATATCAGTTATTCTACAATGCAGAGTATAACACCCATGCTTGTGTTATTACCATCTTTCATAAATCTTGATGTTAAATGTTATCTAAAAATTTGATTTTGAAATTGCATTATTAGTTTATTTAGCAACTAAACAAATTGTATTTTTATGACTTTAGCGACTAAACAAATATAAAACTTGTAGCTTATCAAAGAAAGGAACATTATTTTAATTTTGACACTGTGTCTTTTTTATAAATATAGTTTAGGTTCTATTCAAGCATTATTTCCTATTTTCTAAATTAGATGATAACCGCATTCAAATAGGCAGATTTCCATCAGAATTTATATTTTTCGAAACACGGCGTCTGTATTTTTTAATCACTTAATGTTGTATGCTGTCTCCTAAATGTTTCCATGTATAAGGACTTGAAAATATTCATTTGATTTTCAAAATGAAAGCATTATTTATAATGCCAAATTGAATAATTATATTCTGTGTTACTAACAGTAGGTTGGTATTGGGTCTTACATTCCCTAACTTTAATACAGTTAATATATTTTATTCATATATGTTCTAATTTACTGATTTTAATCTGCTTGCAAAAGCTTAATGTGCCATCTGGGCACAGAAAAAATAGTTTTGTGGGCAAATCATAATAGCTCCGAGAGCTAAAGATTTTATTCTGCTCCTCTCCCCAGTCTTGGGTGGCACCTGCCCTGTTTATGTCACTGTATTATTCTTTTCATGCCCATTTTAGCCATGTTTTCTTCAAAGATATTTTGGGAAGCCATTTGCACTAATTCTTGATGCAACACAAAATAACTGATTAGGTCAGGATACAAGAGATACATATTAAAAGCAAATTAACATGCCTTCAAGTTTGTCATCCAAAAATATGAATACTGGATGCTAAGAATATTGTGTTTTTCATAGTTGAATTCAATATACAGGAAGCAAGACACTTGGTAAAACAACTTGTGAGAGATGAACGTCAATTACTATTCAAAGGACCAAACAAAAATTATGAGAGAGTATAATATACAATCAGGAAACTAGAACAAAATTGTGTTTTCATTGTAGAGAAACCATTTAAATCTTGCTACATTTATACATGTTGATGCAAAAACTTATAGCTGAATGACTGTCGGGACAGATGGATTTGTCTATAAATGGATAAATTTTGGAAGGATTTTAATGATCTACTCTACTTTCCTTTTAATGAACTACGTCAATGTGTTTACCTCAACAATATAATGAATTCAGAAAATCTTGAACTTAAATCCTTATTTTGGTCTCATGTGATTATATGTAAAATTAGATCCTTTATATGTCTGCAGGAAAATGATATATTTTCCTCCCAATTTTGTGCATAGGAGTAAATAAAAATATGAAAAATATCATACAAATAAGTTACTAAATTATAGCTAAAGCATTCCTCCTTAGACAGTAGGCTACTAAAATACCAAGACTACAACAGTTTAGTGTAAAGGGCATCTTAGATTGTAAGGCAATTTTTGAAATTTAAAATCTACAAATACATGGGTAGTGTAATTTTAAAAACTCAAGTTGTGTCATCATCAATTAACTATATAAACCATACAAAGATTTGTAGCAAATAAATTAGGAGGTGCAGATGAATTTGTACAAAATTACAGATATTTTGTATTGTAATAGCATGAACTTCCAAACCCAAAAAATGCTACCTAAGTAGCTTGTTTACTAATTTAATATTTTGTCAGTATACTCATGGAAAACCTTAACATTCAGAATAAATACAGTCTGTAAATGAAAATGGAAAAGCAGGATGAAAAAAAATTTAGGATTCTGAACCTCATTTGATATCACCTGTGTCCCATGTGTATGACATTGCTGGGATTTTAATGTTTACGAGGGCCATCCATCTTTATAAGGTATCTGATTTCTGTAGCAATATATGATTGTAAATATTGCTATGGGTGGTGGCTACAAATTCAAAATTGAAGCCCAAGTAATAAGTTTAAAGGGTTTCCATGTTAGAGAGTAGAAGGAAAACCTCTAAGCTTACCTCTAGAACCTGTGTGCAGGGAAGCATCCTTGTTTAACACACATCTGCATGACAGTTAGATGCTATCAAACATGTCTTCAGGGTGCATGAAACTAATGACTTTTATCCTTTTCCCAAGACACAACCTGAAGACAGACCACAAATCGCAAATTAAAATGCTGTCATAAAAAAATAACCCAAAAAGTGTATGGTTGACATATTCATAAATCTTAGCTATGTTCTCAGGCAAGACACTGATAACAGTGGGAAGAACACATTCTCTCTCACCCTCCCACAGTGGATGCCAATAGCAGCAGAAGTGTCATAGGTATCAACCCATAAAGGCTTTGAGTTCAGACCTCAGATCTCAATTTATAACCAGAATGTGGTCAATCTTAAATACATGGCTCTGATTCTTCTACGTTTTCCTCTTTTCCATGGGCAGACTTATGTTTCCCTAGTTTTCTCATTCATCATATGGGCCTTTATTGCTGAAGCCATCACTTTTATCTGTGGCCTCAAATGGCACACTATCTCCAAGCCAACAACCCATGAACTGAGCAGATCTATCAGTAAAGGAATTATGCAATGACTCAAATTGATGATCCAGTTTAATTTGCCAAGCATCCTCATTGATCTCATCTGACTATGAATCAATTTGCTGCCAAATATGTGTCTGTGTGTGTTTCAGTTACCCTACAAGTTAAAAATTAGTTTTTTTTCAGAGACTTGGTATTCAATAAACCATCCTAGTGATGTGAAAGGACTATTCCTGAGATATTCATAATAAATATAGGTTTGGGAAACTTGTATGAAGACCTCTCTAAACACAAAAGCAAAAGTTTTGGCTATCATTTAAACTGAGGCTTTGTGGAAATAGTTTTGTCATCATGAGGGTTTTTAATCTGTTTAATTATATTAGGCGGTAGAAACAGCACAAAGAGATATAGACAGATCTCTACACTCTATCCAAATAAGAGATAACTATCTCTTAGGGTTTTGCAAAAATAATATCATACTCGGTAACTAAAATATCAACATTATAATTGGTCAATCATCTCTAGTCTTGTAAGTTCAGGTATTAATTAAGTCCTGGAACTGATTGCACAATGATTACTATATTTGGTAGAAATGTCCATCTTAGCAAAGATTCAATTGTTATATTTATATATAATTTTTATTTGCCTTCAAAGTTTCTAGATGGTCCTGTCGTGGAACGACATGCTCTCCTGTTAAACACTAAAAAAGGATTTCCTTTGTACTTTGCAGTTTGAAATGAAAATAAAATGAAATATTCAGTTTAGCTCACAGTTCTGTGTGAACATCTTGCCCCTTCTCATCATCCAGCCTTATTGAACATGACTCACATTGGTAAATCATGTAGAAATTTCCTTTGAATGTTTTAAGCCGTTACCAGAAACTGGGGAGCTCAGGAATGACACACATTAACTAAAGGGCCAAAAAATCACAGGTCTAAAATCTAGGTTGTCAGTACAGTTGCATTTCCTACTGGCAGTTGTAGGAGTTAGTACCCTTCCTCTCAACTTCTAGAGGGTGCGGGCTTTTCACTGCTCCCAGACCTGTTTCATTAGTCACCTTTCTCAAACCTGTGCTTCCAGTACTATTACTTCTCCTCTACCCTCTTTCTGTTTCATAAGGGCTACTGTGATTGTATTGGGCCTTCCCAGGTCCTCTAGAATGATCTCAAGAGTCTTAAATTAATCACATGTACAAATGCCCTGTTGACATGAATTATAAATTACTCATAGGTTTCATGGTAAGGATGTGGACATCTTTGGGATCTGTCACTCTGCCTAATCAAATGAATTAGGCCCATAGAAAGGGAACATGATTTTTAAAGAATTGAATCTTCAGTTTTCATTTCATACGTATTGAAGTAATTTCATTTTATACAATGGGCTTACAATGTGAATTTGAGGATTTTCATATCCCTTGATTCATCTTCTTGTTTTTTATATACACTTATTTTTTGCTTCTTTTTCTATTTTTAATTTTCTCTGGAGCCTGACATTTGTTTATTTGTTTTGGGGAAAAAACAATAAATTTAGTCTACACCTTTACATATTAAAGTATCTACAAACATTTTGGAGATTAGCAATATTTGAAGTACTTAGAAAGAATCTTAGCTACTTCCTTGTCACTGAAACAAAACACCAGATTGCCAGGAGGGAAAGGAGGAGGGGCTTATCTCGGTTCATGATTTCAATCCATAGTTGATTGACTCCAAAGAGAAAACAGAATGGTGAAAGGGGGAGTCTAAGAAAAACTGCTCACCCCAAGATAGCCAGGAAGCAGAGAGAAAAGAGAGGAGCCAGGAACAAGAATACACTTTTCCAAGCCAAACCTCTAGGGACCATTTCTAGCCAGGCCCCACCTCCTGGCAACACATTCAGATACCGAACTTACCAGTGGTTGAATCCAGTGATGGAGATAGCACTCTTGTGATCCAATCACTCTCCAAACACATGTGATTCTGGGGGAACATTCCACCCCTGACTCCCAAAGACTCATATCCTTTTCTATAGGAAATGCATTTGTTACATCTGTAAGAGTTGCTAAGGTTTTACAAGTTAAGGAATTACTGAAAAGTCAAATTTCCAATTTTCTCTAAAACTGAGGTTAAATTCTTTGTTGTGAACCCCTGTAAAGAATACAAAAGATAAACATTCCCCATTCCAAAAGGGAGAAATAGGAAGATAGAAGGAATGGAACCAAAGCAAGACTCAGAAGGACAAACACTGAGACCTGTAACCCCAAGGCCAGTACCCCGGGTAGGCACGCAAAATGCAGAAAAATTTTCTGCTGCACTATAAAATGCATGGGCTCTAGTCCAAACGCTGGTGGAGTCCTGGTTTTCAATCGAAGTCTCGTAAGGCTCCCTTTTGTTTTTCTCATTTCTATCACCATGGTGGCCTTCTGAGGTATGATCATAACCTCCCAACAAGCTCAAGGGCTTCTCTAGTCAGCACCTCCAAATCTTTCCAAGCTCTTCTCACAAATCCATTCCAAAGTCTTCTGAACCACATGACCAGGTATAGTTACAGCAATGACTTGTCTGATACCAAAATCTGTTTTAGCTTTCTTGTCACTAGGATAAAATAATCTCCCAAAATTAATGGAGGACAGCTTTATTTTGTCTCATAGTTTTAGCCCATGGTTTGCTGGTTCCAATGCAGAAAAGGTGTGGTGGAATTGTTACAGGCAACAGAGTTAGATAAAAATATTATAGGTAGTCAAACAGGGCAGGGCCCTTGAAGGAGCCAGCGTAGAAGATGACGTACCTTGCAACTGTAGGGGAGACAGACACCTCCACTGTGGGCCAGACCTCAAGACAAAAGATAAATCAAATGTACCCACATACTTCCAAAGGATAAGCATTAGGAATTGATATTCTAAATAGGTCTCTATCACCCTGAGGAAGCCAGGAGTCACAATCCCAACCCCCTACAGAAAGAGTCACTGCTATTTAAGCATGGCCACTTGCTACATGACTCGCTTCCCCATTTATCCCCAATTTAATCAATTTTGCCTGAGCAATTATACTTGTAATCTTATTGGCTGACCATAATTCTGTTCCACCTCATGCCTGCCTGCCTTGTAAGTTCCCATTTTTGCCCACTTTGGACCCACCTCACCTCATGTTTTTGCTCTATAAAAGTCTCTAGAAAAGACAGACTCTTTGGCAACCCACTCGGGACTCCTTCTGTCTGTCTCTCTCTCTCTCAGACAGAAACTTTTTTTTATCTCAATAAATATTTTCTGATCTTAACCTCTGTGGTTCCTAAAATTCATTCTTTGATTTTAGAGAACACAAAATTGCATGGACATCAAGTAAGTTGGTAGTTTCAGTCCCCTCTATCAGAAGGACATGGCAGAAGAAAGCTACGCAACTCAGGGCAGACAAAAACCAGAGAGAGAAGAGAGAACCAAGGGAAAGAATACACTCTTGCAAGTCATGTCTCAGTTGGGGCAAAATAACAAATTTATAGACATTTCACGGTTAATTGAAAGACTGACCAAGTTGCTGTTCTGCTGTCTCTGGTAAATTTAATTGACCCCGACAATGTCAGAGCAATTGCCTATGCCTTAAGTCACCTTGAGCTGACCTGTGCTCATTTAGTCAAGTCTCTCCCTGGAACAACTCCTATATTATGGTAATGCCCTTAACCACTTTCATTCAGTCAAGTATATTATAGTAACCACTTTCACTCAGTCAAGTATAATATGGTAATGTCCTTAACCACTTTCATCCAGTCAAATCTCTCTCTCCAGAACAGTTCCTATATTAGAGTAATGCCTACAAGTATGCCCATTCTGTAGGAGTCTTCTCCCCAGGTTTCTGGAATGTTGCTATTGTTTCAAGACTAGCCTGTCTGTCGATATATGATTCAATGTATGTAACCAATCATGTAACATGTCGTCACTTGCTTTGTACCTCCCACTTCTGATTCTCTATAGACTAAAATCCTTCCTGATTAAGGGCTTTTTGCCTGGAAAGAATTATCCCTGCAATAGCCCACTGGCGTGAACTTCAACACTCTGCTGGTGTAAATATTAAATGCTGCCATCTTAGCTCCTTGGTGCAAAGAGTCTTCCTTTTGGTTTAGTTCTGTTTGGCCTGACTTGGTAGAAATTTCCGGAACATCTCCAAGTATCCACCCACAACCAAGTCCCACTTCCTAAAAACACATTCAGCTACTGAATTCATCAATGGATGATCCTACCAATTAACATAGTGTCCCTGTAATCCACCCACCCACCCACACACATATAGGACACTGGGGGACTAAGGCATCACTTTAGTCTGCAGAAAACTTGCATGAGAAATGGGAGTTCTTATACTTTTTTCTTAGGATACTACTCTGTGAATGATGTCTTTCATTTTCAACGTACAGCTAATTATTAAATGATTGTTTTCCCTTACACTGAATATTCTAAAATTTCATCAAACACGTTATTGTCCTCACTGCCATTTTATTGCAAGCTCTTGCAAATCTTGACAGTAGTGAAACAGAGAAATATAATTAAACCAAGAGATTGCTTCCTTTTCTCCATTTAACTGAGGAAGTTAAGTCTTTATCAGCTTCCTAGAAGGATTAGATTTTTGAATTTCCCTATGCTTCTATGATGCTCAGTCCAGAATATAGGCAGCAAGAGCTATGACAAATGATGATAGATGTTAGTAAAAAAAACTTCTGAAGAACATGTGATTGTTTCATTTTCCATTTATATAGCTTTTCTACATGTTTTATCTTTGCATACAAGATAAGAGGAAGCAAGCAACTTAATATTTATTTTGTGACTATTATACTAGATTATACTTACAGAACTCTTTCTTATATGCCAGACACTTAGTATTTCACATATCTACTCATTCAATCTTCAGAGCAATCATATAAGATGCATATTTTGGAGACAACTAGTTTACAGTTGTGGAAGCAGAGAGATACACAACTTAAGCAACTTTCCAAAATTCATATAAATACACCAGGAATGTGGAAGAGTGACCTGTACCTCACAATATGCTTTTCACTTCCAAACTCTCACCCACATTGGAAATAGGTCAGTTAATCTGATTAGTTATAGAAATACACATCATGAGTCTCCCAGTTCTCAAAGCCTGAAATTACCATCTTATAAAACAAAAAGGATTTAAAAAAAAAAAAAACAGCTTGTGATATACTCTAGAGATCTGTCAAGAACTTCAAAGCCATAGACTTTTAAACATTTGATCAAGTTTGTGGTCATTCCAAGCTGCTCACAAATACCGTTCTGAGAGCCACGAATGTAGTGAAAGATTTCTCTGACTTTTGTCATTGCCTCATAGAAGCCCACATCATAGTCAATGTAAAAGGAAAAGCTCTAGATTGTGTATGAAGTGATTTTCTCCACAACCACAGTCTCATTCCAACTAGTTACAATGGGAGAATCCTAACCCAAAGGAAAAATGGCTTAAAGAAATGTATTCCAAACTTGTGAAACTCTTTACAAAGCAATCCTCACTATTAGAGTAGATTCACATTATCCCTATTTAGGAAATTTGACATCTGCCTCATTCCTTTGTACTTGAAGACTTTTCTCCCCATCGATTTAGCACACAAGTTCCTGGACACCAGGAGTCAGCTTCAATATTTTCAGCACCTCAACCCAGGAATAGTACTATTGAAATATAATTCCTACCTGGTGGGTGGGACCTGACTACATGCTGAGAGTTTGGCTGTGCTGACTGCCTGCTTACTACCCTTCATTTAATGAGTAGAATCCCTGCTACTCTATATCCTTTTGACATCCGCTGACTATATGAATGGGATTCAGTTCAACAAAAATTTATTGAGTGTAAAGGGATTTAATATTCAGTCTCAGGAGCCAAATATTGGCTTAATCATTTTACTACCTGTGTGGTACTGAGACAATTACTAATCATTGTGGTTCTAGTTTGCTGATTTTCAAATAATAATGACAACAATAACAAAGCATTTCTGCTATTCTATATGTCACAAATTTCAAAAAAAGAGAAAAGAATCAATAGTCCAAAGGAGAAAAAAAATCAAATGTGTCAAAATTCATGAGATTATACAGGAAGAAAAGGCTATAAAACTTATGCAAATTTGGTCTCTGTCCAGTATCTTATACCATAGGTGTCAGGTTTGGCAAGACATGGGATCTGGCAAGACTGAAACTAGACAGGAGCACAGAGAAGAACTGAGGGAATACTGGAAACCTTATGACACAGTTGTGGGGTGAAGCCATGGACAAAGGTGTTTTGATCAAGGTACTAGTCAAGTAAGGAGCCAGGAAGAGAAGCCAAGTTGAGATAGCAAGGACAGCAGGTGAAATGACTGGACACCACAGCTGCAGAAGCAATCACGGGTGGCATTTAATTATGCAAGTTGACATCTTTTGCCTCAAACCAGTTTTAATGAGCCTGGAGTCCGTGGAGTTGGACTTTGTTGGCAGCTACGTGGTTTGAGTGCTGTCCAGCACCTAACAGGACTGAGCTCTCTAAAAGGCTGCATCTATTATAGAGTCAGGAAACCATGAAATGACTGAAACATCTCTTCTCTTTTCACAGGACACAACTGACTTCCAAGCTGCTGGGGTACAATCCATTCTAAGAGTTCCAAATGCTTTAAAAATCTTTTGTGCAACATGAACAGAAGAGAAAAAAATTTTTTTTCTATGTGCCATGCTTTGTTGAGATAACAAATGAAATATAATATAACGATCATAAGAAAGTTAGATTCTTACTGTTTTTAGTGGCAAAATTTAGAAACGAATTGCAGAGATGTGAATTGTCCTATTTTTGCATATATTCTGCAATGACTTTGATTATATTTTGTGGGTATAGGAATGGAAAATTACTCGATTTCAGGGAGATAAAATGTTCAGTTGCTTCTCAAGTAAATAGGGTATCAATTTCAGATTCTGTGCACACGACCTCACCCTCTTTTTAAAAATGCAAGAGGAGGTGTTAGAGCGTCAGTGTCAGTGCTTATCGCTCATGTGTGACATGTCGTAGTGGGGCGGAGTGCAGAAGGGAGGTGAGTCAACTAGTGTCTTTCTCCAGTGTATGTAAGAGCACACTCCAAGTGAACCAACTTCTGTGTACAGCCTTTGCTATTTCTAAAGGATTTTCTGGATTATGTCATTCAGGGAGCTTCCTTCAGGGCCTTCACTTCATCACAAAATCAAGAAGAGTTTCAATGCAGTGGCTGGATTGCTGTACATATTAAGAGTGATTAGCTGCATTCATGAATCCATAATCACACCTGCAAATGAGGAAGGAATCTATAGAAATAGGAAGCATTTCTAAAGCCATGAATATGCATGCAGTGTGTGTTGCCAGAAATATCATAATAAAAATAGTTTGTGAGTATCCAAGATCCAGGAAAAAAAAATAAGAAAGTTACATTTATTTTTCCAGGTGTCAGAACTCAACCATTTTGGCTAAAACAGAAAATGATCCTAAAGTACAATATTTAGAAATCACCATTCATAGTGCATATTTCAGAAAAGTTAGTTTTATGTGTGCTCAACATAAACACAGCTGACTCTGAGAAGTGATTTCAGGGGAACAGGAAAGGTCAATGCTCCACTCAATCTCCACCACAGCAACAGATAAAAAGGAATAGGGTAGGGTACTTGGATTTCATTCACAACTTCTAGCCTTTTGAGTCATTAACTTTAAGATACAAACATAATCTACAAATTTATTTACAATAAAAATACTATCAATTTTTACCCTTAAAAACATGAATTACATATTCTTAAGATGCATTTTCAATAGAAATTATTGAAGAAACCATTAGTCTTCTAGAGATTGGGAACTTGTGCTAAAATATATTGGCTGCATTGTGATTCAGTCTCACTTAATATGTTATGGGTACTCCAAGAGAAGCAGCACTTTCTGGTTCTCTACCACTCCATTCATAAGACTGTCTTTACATCTTCATTACTTCCTGAATAACAGTAACTGGGAATTACAGATGTGTAAAAAGGGGGCTTATTCAAAAACAAGCAGGTACTCAGTTAAGACCACGAGACATTGCAAAGTTAATTGTCTTTTCTTCTAACCACGCTGGTGCCTTGTCTTTAGATTTAGAGCTTAAATTACCAACTTCTTTGTGCATTGTATGTCGATGTCATTGATACTCATTAGTGTTACAGACCTCAGGGGGCAAATCACTGGCATAGCCTCAGAGATTTGCAGCTTAGTGGAAAACTGATTAACTCAATAAATATGTGGCAAAGAGGAAGATCCTTTGGAAATGGTTGTTTCATTAAAATCCATACTTGTATTCTAATAAATCACCTTACTATCTAGAGAAGACAAGCTAATTAAAATAACAAGAACTATTTCTTCCTTTTAACAATTTAGGTCTTTTTTAAAAATAGATTTTCTGAGGGTAAATCTTCACTATATTTCACCTAATTCAATTAAGCTACAAATTGACTGATATAATATAATTAAAATAAAACTATTGAGATATTCGTTGAGCCTTCAAAACTAGATAATATGAATATATATATATATATATATTGCTTCATTACATGCTAACTATTCAATGTTGAAGATAAGGAAAGCTCTACATGTTTAGTTTGTAAAATCTAGAAAATAAAACCAACAAGTAATCAGGAAACAGACTACATAATGTGGTGCCTAACATTACAGGGAGAATGCACACTATAAGGCGATGCACCACAGGGACACAAACGAACTTCGAGTAGAGGTGAGAAAGGGAAGTTTCTCGAAGAAGATGACTTTGAGCTAAGCAATATGGAATGAACAGAAAAAAAAAAAAAAGGAAACCACAGCATAATTTTCTTAGAAATACAACATAAGAAGAGTATTTTACTAAAGTAATATAAATGTTTTCTGTACCTAAGAGGATAGAATCAGAAAAGCAATTCAATGGGGAAAGAATAGACAATGTAATGCAGGTCCTTTTAAGGTATACAAACGATTTGGACATCATCTTTAGATTAGTAGGAAATACTTTTATACTTAATGCAAAATCCATTTGCTTCCCCAGATTTTCTATGGTCACAGACACAAGTCCTTCTGTAGTTTAGAGCTTGGCAGTAAATGCTAAGTCACTTAGTAGTGAGTGAGTTTTTCTTTCACAATGTATACTTCTCTCAGTTTTTTTCTTCTTACATTCCTCAGTCTCCCTTTTTGTGTTTTACTTTCTTTCTATCTTCCTTTCTCAAAGACATGTTGCTACTTTCCTAATGAATCCATTTTAAAGATAGCTTTAAGTTTCTATCATCCCGTTTTGTAAACCTGTAATGTTACTGTTGTGCATTTACTCTAGTTGTTTGTCTCTTTTGCTTTTTGTCTTTCTTATATGTGTCTTTTTTCTCTTAAATAAAAATAAATAAATAAATAAATAAAAAATAAAGATAGATTTAGATGATCACCCATTTTCTATATCAAGATATGTGAAATTGAAATAGCAAATAAAACTGTCTTAATAGTTACAACTGAACTAGCTAAACATATCAGTGGCCAAAAGTGACTAAGAAATTAAATACTCCTTGAAGTATTAGATATGCAAAAGTTTGACTATGTAGAAATAATGGCCACAAAATCAAACTCACAGTGGCAAAAATTGTTATAGCCAATTTCAACTAGAGATACAGGAAATTGATAAATGAAATCTTAATTATGATTCATTTACATACATAATAATGAGTTGTGAGGAAATGTATCTGAAAAAGAAAAAGTAAAGGTAAAAGGGAAATCATTCAATAACAGTAGGAAATTGATCAGCAGTTAAATTGTCTCAATGAAGTCACTGCAAAATTACTCTGGAGAGAATTCTTCACTTGATAAAATTTTAATTAAAATACTTATGCACTTCTCACTTCTGTACAAGATGGATCAGGATTTATCTTCATGCCTGAAGTAAAAAATAGGGAAAATACATGAAATGTGCTTTTGAAGAAACTGGGTATCCGTCAATGAATGGCAGAGGTCACTGAGAGATAGAAAACAAATGAATTCAGTGATTGTAGCTTCTTTCTGGTCGATATGACAGTTTCTGGGATAAGGGATACAGAAAAACTGAGACAGAGAGTCCAGTGTTTTTTAAATGTATGTTTTAATTTTAATTTTTTATTTTGAGACAGGGTCTTGCTGAGTCATTGGGTTATCCATCCTGGGCATGAGCTTGCTAAATTTCTGACTCCCAGAGTGTTAGGATGACAGATAGACATAGGATGTCTGGCAAAGCCATTTCCCTTGGAGATGGAGATAAGAATCCTGGAAGCTCTGGAGAGTTAGAATTCAAGGGGAAAATTCCAGTAAACAAAATACATGTGATGTCATAGAGAGAGAGACCTCTACAGACGGGATGAAGGTTTTTTTCAAATATTTCACAGATTACTGCTGAGGGTACATACAAAATATTTACCAAACTCCAGGAAAAGTTTCACCCAAATGTATTAGCAGCACATGATGTTAACATCGGGTTAGAAACGGTAGCTGTTCTTAAGAGAGAGATGAGATTTCATGATGGCTGAGACTCAGTCATGAACGTACAAGAGTCTTGCTTCACCAGTAGAGGATAGTTACGCCTAAACTGAGCATAGTTTTAGGTCTGAAACAATCTAGTTCTTAAGAAATTTAAGGCAAATTTTAGCAGAATCAAAAGTTTGAAATTAGCTATGATTCAGGGCAAAAATGAATAGGAACTATTTAGTATACCGGGAGGTAAAAATTAGTGTATGACAACCCATGCAAAATTAACACATATTCAAAAAAGTAAAACAAAGAGTTGGTCTAAAAGTAAATTAAATCAGTTTAAGAACTAATAGAATGGAAAGTTTTAATTAGTAGGCAAGAACATTAAACCTTATTATAACTCTATTTCATACATTCATAAAATTAACATATGCATAGTATGTTAACATACTGCATAGTATGTTGCTATTTTTGTAGGTGTTTGATAAGTTTCAGTTTTCTTCTCTCCATTTAGTCCCAAATCTATCCACAGCAGTAATACCTAAGCATCTCTACTCCCTGTTATAAAGTTCTCTATGAAAAGAGATATATGGAAGATATAAATAAATCAAATAAATTTTTAGTTGAAAATTAGAAATCTACAATGGAAATATCTCTGAAAAAATTTTCTCAAATGTTTAGAACCTGAGCATTATGCTTATTAATAAGCAAAGTTCAAAGAAAAAGTAAAAGGGAGCTTAGAAAATGTCTTGAATATATTAAAAACAAGAACACCACATATTAAAATTTGTGTGACACAGCTCCGACTGTGAATGCAGAACACTCTGTGTCTCTAATTCCTATGTTCAGGAAAGTAAAATCTCAAATCAATAATGAGCTGAACCTTAAGAAAAGCAAAAAACAAAACAAAAAAAAAACTAGAAAATGTGAGGTAAACATAAAGTAAGTAGAAGGAAGACAATCCATTAAATAAAGTTAAAACTAATCTGCTCAAAGCACAATTAAAGTAGCAAATTTCCACTCAGAGTGTTAGAAAATAGAAAAGATAAAAGGAGTGAATTACCAGTCGAAGGATGGCAAATGCTGGAGCACTGTGTGCTAAGTTACACTTGAGAAAGAAGCACAGGGTGTTACTGCACCACAAGATGACTGAGTGAAACAGTAAAGCAACATGGACTTAAAGAAGTTAGAAAAAAAGGAATTTGAAACTTTTCAACATAAAGAAAGAAAAATGTTCAAGAAGATAAACATGTTTAGCTTGTATAAACATTACACAATCTATAAACACCATGTTACTTTTATATTAATAAATATATGTGTAATATTTATGATTTTCATACAAGTTAAAAGAAACGTAATTAAAAAATGAATAAATACCTTCAACTCAAACAAAAAATAAAGAATAAAGAAAGAAGAAATGAGAGTAATGATATGCTTGCTGTTCTATAGACTTTTTAAGTAAATATTAAGGGGAAGTGGTGAAAAAACATACCCCTGTAAATCATTTACATAATAATTTTCAGAAAATTTCATGCAAGACAAAAACTACCAATGGTTTCTCAACTAGGATTATATAACCTGTGTATCCCAAAATGCATACAAAGATGATGACATTGTGGTAAAAACATTCCTGAAATGAAAACTGGAGGCTCATACTGCATCATCCAAGAATTTAGGGATGAAAGAGTATCAGATCTATTCAATCTTGGGCAGAAATTTGAAAAGAAGGAGATGTGGTCCCATGTATTAATGGAATCAATATGATTCAGATAAATAGACTTACAAATGTGAAAAAAGAAACTTTAAAGGTCAATATTCTACTTGACCATATGAGCAAAAATTCTAAAACTAAGCTTAGAAAATGAAACCCTAATTGTGTTAGAACAGGGATCATGACCAGTGATATATTTATTCAGGAATAAAAAGTTGTTTTAGTTCTCATACATCAAATGATGTAAGCAGAACAGTTCTTCTGGAAGTGTGAATAAGCAGCTCCATAGACCCAATTATCAGAAGAACAATCCTAGGTGGTGAAATTACAAAACAAAACAATAACAAAAAATGACAATCAAACAATAGATATGCAATACCGTTAGCATTTGTATAAAAATGAAATACTAATATATACCTTTAACTAAGTGTTACAAGATTTGTATGAAGAAAGCAAAACTCTCAAAAACCAGTCAGAGGGCAAAATAAATTGATACATATTCCATGTAAATGAATGGAAGAGTAAAAAATTGTTAAGATGTTAGTCCTTTCCATCTTGTCCTATAAGTTCAAAGCAATGCCAATCAAAATCTCCGTAACTTAATACCAAAAGTGGAAAAACTTATTTCATAGTTTATACACACAGATAAAAGGCAGAATGGTGACCACACAATTGAACGAGAGTAATGTTGGAGGACTAACACTACCTTATATGAAGAGAAGGTGTAAAGCTATTGTAATCAAGACAGTATGATATTGAAAAGAAAAACAGAAGAATAGACTAAAGGAACAGAATAGAGGACCAAGAAATAAACCTTCAAATGTAGGCAACTGTTCTTTGAACCAAACCAATATAATGGGGAAAGATACTCTTCCTGAACATGATACAGAACTCAAGCAGACAACAAATGCAAGAAGGGAAAAACATACTTGGTTACTTCACAAGATTTACACTGAATAGTTGATCGACAAATAATGAAAGGATAGCTGCACAATTCCTATCGTACAGCACAGGAGGAAATCTAGATGTCCTCTAGATGTAAGTTGGAAGCGTCAAGAAATTTTTGCCCTCCAAGGGAAAGCTGACTACTACAAGTAGTGACAAATGATAGAAAATTACATGAGTCTTCTGACCCATGCAAGGGCTTTTATTGGAAAAGGCCAAGCAGAGTTCTCTGAAATTCCCCCTGCCACTCTGCCACTGTGTGTAACTGCTACTATATCCCGGGAGGAGAGAGTAGAGGAGGGGGATATTACAAAGATAATTACCCAGGTTTTACAAATATATATGTTGTGGCCCTAATCAGTTCTTGGCCCAAGAATAAACCAACCATGTTATGGTACTGACTGTTATCTAAGTCGCAAGAAAACAGTAAGGTCGATATCAGTTCCAGTTTCAGATGTGGTGTCTCTGCGGCAGATAACATGGCTCTTGATATTCATTGTTTAGTCATGGATGAGAAAAAATGCTTTTGCTTTTCACTTTCTCAGGTAGATTATCATAAGTAATTTGCATTAGTGTAAGGAAAGGATTCTTACCTTAAAGTTATATCAATGATCCCACTTTCTGCCATGTTACAGTCTAAAGCGATGTCGATCACATTTTTATACTATTACGTATCTTGCTCATTCATTACAAGGATAACATTACATTAATAGGACTTAGCAGATAAAAAACTGTAGGTGCAGTAATAGTGCTCTCATGAATGTGATTTCAAATCCTCTGGACTCGGTAGCACTGTCTACTTCAGAAAGTGAATACGTTGTTGCTTGCACATGACATGGCCACGAAAAGTTCATTTGTTTTGAAGACAGCAACACCACGGTAGGATACGTGGGTCTCATTCATTTAACTACAAGGCTCAGCACTGAAGCAAGCACAGACTTAGTTTCAGTTCGGGTTTATGGTCTATAATGCCAAGCTGGTTGGGCATTATGACCTAGGAGACCTGTGGTTTATGGAAGTATTATGGTACACATGATGGTTGTGTAGACCTTCCACGAAATCACCATGAAATTTTAACAGCACAGAACTCTAAAGGTTGAAATAAAGTCATCTCTTCTACAGTGTGTATCTTGCATTTGCAGTGTATCCCTGCCTTGTTATCGGGAGTTTGCAGAGTGATCACCTGTGAATAGAACGACACAACTCTGGAGCTAGTGTTATACCTCGTGAAATGTGTGTGATCCGATCCACTGAACCATAAAACTGGATGTGCGCTGCAGCACTTCATCATAAAATGAAAGCCGTACATATTAGACTTTGCCACAAATATAAACCATAGGAACGGTTGGCCCAGGCTCCCATGGTATCTATCACGACTGCTTCACTGAGCCTCCCTTGACCACAGATGCGACCTCAGTGGGAGTTTTCCATGCCCAGTTAATGATGCAAGAAGAAGACTGACTCTGGTTACCGTTAGATCTCCAAGATATATTGACAGTGGCTAGAAGTAGACCACCCATTTGCATCTGTATTTTGTGACAGATTTAGAAAACTGTGGCAAAGGGAAATCCTTTCAATTGCCCACTTTCTGTGGAATGAGAGGTAGGCTGAATTATGCTCCCGTGGTGAGTTATGAGGATGGTTAATAAATTGGCTGCCACCTAAATCCCTGACTGGGTTGGGGAAACTAACAACTTTTGGAAGACTCTACAAAGTTTTATGGAATGCAGGAATAGACATCGACATTTTAGCATGGGCATAGTGAGCAAATATTCGTGTCCTATCTAAACTGCTACAAAGAGAAAAAGGCCATTTTGTGTAAGGTATCAATAATCTGATAGAAAATATGTTTATGGATACCAATGTGCATTTACTCCAGTCATATTGCTTGCATAACAATTCTATGAACAGATAACCATGGTAGAGATGATAAATATATTCAAAAATATAGGTTGTTCCTCAGCGAAACTGACCTTCCAACCTGATTAACCAAAAACAAGACTGATGAATCTTAGATAAATTATTTCTTGATGTCTAGGCAGTTACCTGAAAAAGACTGATTATTTTGACCCCTTTCATCATAGTTATAGTAACATTTTTTACTTTTAAAATGATCCCAAGTAATATCTGTCAGTACCAACATTTGTTGACTTGTATAATCCCTTATACCATTTTACCTCACATTAATTGTATCTGACTGGAGAGCACATTTTGGAGGAAAAGGAATTAGTCAAGATTGCAGTTCATGCTTTTTTTTATTTTAAAGAGAAAATAAAACACAGAAAAGAAAAATATAAAACAAGAGACATACAAACAACTAAAAGAACAATGAAAAGCATAGCAATAACAATACAGGCTTTCAAAACAAGATGATACGAATTTAACAATGACTGTAATATTGCGTATTGTTATCTTCAAAAGAGTTGCTTAGATTATCAGATATAGATATGTAAAATTTATCAAACCATATGAGTATTAACTGTTCTTTTCTAAGAACTAATACAATTAATAGTATAATCACTTTAGCTATTTTACATATACATGGACAAATTTATATCTTTTTCTTTTTCCCTTCTTTTCTCCTTTCCCTGATTCTAGTTATTTTTCCCCTTTGGGCAGTTTCTTACCCTTTTACAATAACTATTGCAGATTTTGGATCTTATTTACTCTTTCAGCTTTTTACAATAGGAAGATAACACGTTATTTACATACATGAGTCTTATTTATCTCACTTATGAGTATGTTCTCAAGTCTCACACATTTACCTATAAAAGCCTCGACGTGATCTTTCTTTATATCTGAGTAGTACTCCATTGCAAAGAAATACCATATCTTTTTTATCCATTCTTCAGTTGATGGACATTTGGTTTATTTGCAAGAGCTGGCTATTACAAATTGTGCTGCTATAAACATGGGTGTACATATATCACTGTGGCATGATGCTTTCAATTCATCTGGGAAAATGCCCAGAAGTGGGATAGCTGGGTCAAATGGAATCTCTTATCCTAGCTTTTTGAGGACTCTCCAAACTGATTTTCACAGTGGTTGCACCAGTCTACACTCCCAGGTAAAGTGGAGGAGGGTTCCTTTTTCCCCACAGCCCATCCAGCATTTGTTATTGGTTGTTTTCTTGAACTTCGCCATTCTTTCTGGAGTGAGATGGAATCTCAGCATTGTTTTAAATTTGCATTTTTCTAATAACTAATGATGCTGAACCTGTTTTCATATATTTATTTGCCATTTGTATTTCTTCACCTGGGAACTGAATATTCATATCAGATGGCCACTTTTGGACTGGGTCTTTGAATTTTGGGGACCTGATCTTTTTTAATTGTTTGTAAGTTCTAGATAGAAGTCCTTTGTCTAAGGGAGAGTTGGCTAAGATTTTTTTCCCAATTCATAGATTTTCTTTTCACTGTGTTAGAGATTTCTTTTGACATGCAAAAATCTTTTAATAGGATGAGATCCCAGTTTTTAATTCTGGGAAAGATTGCATTAGTGGCTACCTTTGAAAAGACTGCATTTCAACACTAGCTTTATTATATACCCTGTGACCTCAAAGTAGTTAACTTGATAGTTTGGTGGAATGTTTTGCTGAAGGCTTGTGTGCTGCCAATTACACCTAACTTCTTGCATTACATACCTTAAACCAGTGGTGAAACAGCTTATTCTCTTTTTCGCTTTAATGGAAAAAAGTAAGTCTTATAAAGATTGTTATCCTGATAGAATCAGTAATTATAACTTAAATTTTAATAACTGGAGTATGAATCAAAATCTAAATTTCTAAGTTTATAATCCTTTATTATGTAGTATCATTTAAGACCATCTTTCAATTTTGCTTAGTCTACCTATTGAATATTTCATGACTAATTTCAAGAGGCCCTGTGTGTTACAGGCTTCGAACTTTTTATTTATTCTGCTGAAAGTTTTCACTGTCCTCCTGCTGTATTTGAAACACTCTACAAGGTGCTAGGGATATGAAATGAAAATATGGGGTTCCAACTTTGAAGGTACACACAGTGTATCTTCTAAATTCTCAGTCTGCATGTGCGTGAGAATGGTACTCCTGTTTCAAGCACAAATATTTACTAACAGTGACACACAAAAAACACAGTGGGGGATTGCAAATAGCAGTGAAAAGAATTAATCACTATGTTAATAGTTCACATTGAGGGAAACACAGAAAATAATGCAAGGTAGAACATAGAAACTGACTAAAATATGTGAAAATATGGAGATATATCAAGCTATGACATGATTTCAATTTTTTGAATATTCTGAGTAAGTTTAATCTTACTTTAGTAAAGGGCACATTCTTTAGGAACATCATGCTTCTTTCTTACAAATAGCAAAACTCAACAGTTAAGAAAGCTCACATGTGATCCTTAAAATTTAACCTACATCATCTGTGAGTCACTTTATAATTTAATCCAAGTTAAAGCTAGGATAATTATATAATGCTTATCTTCCGTTTTTAAAAATGTTGATGGGAATAATAATTGATTTTTTCCTTGAAGATGAAAGTAGGAACGTTCAGTATTCTCAAGTTGTAACAAAACATACTAGTCTAAGTCATTTATATGCCTCAGCCAGTTTATTTTCAGCTATTCTGAAAATAGAACTTGATAGAAAAGATGTGGGAGAGAAAACAGTTTCTTTAGGAAGGGACTGTACCCTAACAGTGGAAGAATTAATGAGATATTTTGACTATTGAATTATTGTGGGTAGAATAATGAAAAAGGATGCAGACTAATGTTTTTATATATGTGCTTCATATGTGTAAATTCATACATTACTCACAACATTAAAATATAAATATCACTGTTATCTTTAGTGGAAAAAAATGGATAAGTCACAGAAAGAATAAATAGCTAATCCAAAGGGTCAAATCCAATTCACCTGGCCACAGAGTCAAGATCTTAATTTTAATGCAGTCCTACAGAAATGCTGTAAGATGAATTTTGATCTTCTGACTTTGCATGTCTCTATGTTTTTAACACGGAGATTATAAAACCACAGCAGTTATCTGATTTGTTATATAATTGTTGAGTGTTTCATACATGAAACCAATCTATTCAGTGATCTTATGATACAGTATTAAAAACTTCTATGCTTGTGTAAGTTTTTCAGAAAACATCAGAATCTTTGGCAGTGGCATTCATAAAAGCAACTTTTATTTTGGTATTTTAAGTGTGTTTTAAAAATCAAAATGTATCTACAGTTATTTGAAATTTTTATCCACTTTAATGAAATCTATCTTGACTTTTTTCCCCAATCATTTTTCTGAATTTAGCCTCTGTAAAAGTAACCTGATGATTTCTAAACAATTATTTTCCTGGATACTGCTAAACACTTTAATGTGCTACTTAGTATGAGCCACTTCTCTATTATCCTTATTTATTTATTTCCACACTTAATTAAATTATGGGAAATTGGTCAAAATCAATAATCTTGATTTGATTTCTACTTGTCTAAATTTTAGTGATTTATTGAAATTTTTCTCTAATTTGTCACTTGTCTATTCTTGCGTTCTTTATATATTTATATCCATGACCTTCAAATCTATGTTTATGGAACTTTTTGGTTATTTATTAAAAACTTTTGCATGCTATGTAATTAATTTTGAATTTCTAACACTCAGCACATCAATATTTGTAAATTCAAAATCATGAATGTTTCACCATTGAAATGGTAAAAAATGAATATGTCAAGAATTAAATTATTTAAACAATTACCTGCAATTGAACTATTTTTGTAACTCACACCTAGTCAAAATGAAACATTAATCTTCTAATTTTATTTATATTCAAATATCATCACTTGAGTTTGTATTCATGTCTTTACTTACCAATGTTTACATATACTTTATTATATTACATGAAATTACATATAATTTGCATATATAATATATCATTTTCCTTCCGTGGCTCTAGTTACTAGCTCCACAATATTTCTAACACTAATTATATCATCAATATATTTAATTTATTTTCACAAATTCCAGATTCTCTTCCATTTAACTTATTCTGTACATTTATGTCAGATAAATCTTCACTAAGTTTAGGAATACCAAGCACAAATTCAAAATGATTAAATAATTCTATTTTCTATCCTGGGCTAGACCAGGAAAAGGGAAAGCAAAGCATTTGTAGTGAAAATCAATTTTAGCTCAATAAAAATTTTTCAGAGTCCCTGAGAAAATAGTGTTTTGGAAATTTATGATTTATAGTGGCATAGTTTTAAAATTAATTTAAACCATATCAGTTGTTAAGAATTTTGTCTTCAAAGATAATGAGATGTAGGCATATTACAACCAAGTCAGTATTTTAAAAATGAATACTTTTGATAAAACTGGGCAACATATTTCCATGGTTGAGTTACATCAATGCTGGAGTCAGTTTTGTTTCGATCATGAAACATATTTAATGTTACTTACTTAAGATAGAATTCTCACTTTGTGTCACTTATGAAGCAGGTGTTTGACACTCGTAGGTATGGGTAAGATAGTCACTAGAAACTTTTCATTTACCAACGAAATTAACAATCAAGAGAAGAATGAAAAAATTGACTGTCATGCATAATAAGGTTTATATTTGGGATTCAAACAAGTATGATCCTATGGAAATACAAAAATTCTTTAAGATACTCTGTTTTAGTCTAAGTAACTTACATGTTTACTTAGAGCATAATTTCCATTAATAATTTACTAGGAACACAATATTTATTTTTGCAAAGACACCAATCATGGTATATCCATTTATGGAGACTTTTGTAGGTATGTGTTGTACAAAATGCTAGAATCACACTTATTCACGGTTCTGATTATAAAATCTGATTTATATAGTAGTTTTTGGAACTAATCGTGCTTTGCATGAAGTAAAACCACTATATTTTCATACTGCCTCCGTTAACCTGCAGAAACCAGATATTTATATTCACATGTGGCAGAAATTCCAGCAATGACTTAGAGAAGAAGATGAAATCTAGTCCAAGGAATGGGGCTACGAAGAACTATCCCACTAAAGTAAGCTATTTCTCAGCTCACTTTGGGGATTTAGAGCAGTCGGTTTTATGTTATTGTTGCCATTCATTTGCTTTCTTTTGATGTCTGGTTAGTTTTACCCTGAAAGAATTTTGCAAGACTATATGCCTCTCAACACATTTAAAAATTGATGTATAAAATTTTAATTAATGATTCGAGGCTTAAATGCTGTGTGGCAATTCTCTTGGTAGCATAGGGAACAATATTGAATGAAAAAACATCAGTTAAAACCTGCACTCTCAGGTGAATCTAGAAAAGCTAGGCTGTGTGAACACGATTTAAAAACTGTGTAACCAACTGGTTTTGCATGTATATTTATATTTAACAGTGAACTGTAAAAAGAATATAACTCTATGTAAGCATAAAATATCTCATTAAGTATAAACAGATATCCTAGATTATTGGAATATATTACAGTGTAATTGGCAGCATATTTTATGTGCTTGGTTCTACTTAGTCAGTTGTGTGGCTTGGAATCTATCATATTTGAGGTGTTAAGAGACAGTGTTCTTCTTGGTAGCGAGAATTAAGAAGCTAAGTAAATCTGAAGAAAAAAGGGAAAATAGGCAAATACATAAATCTTGCAATAATCTAGGAGAGAAATGAAGGCCAGCCTAAATAATGAGCTGTGTGTGGGAAGAAGAGGGAAAAGACATCTGAGAATCTATGAAGGAAAATAAACCAAGGAAAGAAAAAAACAACTTTAGTGATATATTCATGGGTCATGCACAAGAGGAAAAAAAGATAATGATAATTTTCTGGAATGTAAATAATCATTGGTGTATTATTCATGTAAATTCTGATTAAAATTTTAAACATTTTAGTTGTATGGTGCAGAAAAAATCTGTAATTTGAAATAAAGTGATAGAATGCAAAATAGTACGTGATATTGACTATACTAACACTGTACAAGGATTAACCCAGGAAGGGTCATGGGGGTTATAACAATGTGTTTGGGCAAGGGACTTTCATGGTTATCTTTGTTTACCTTTCTTTCACATTGAAGGAAGCTAAGTATGTGCAAAAAATCATATACATCATTGGCAATATTGAAGAGAGGCTATGGAATATGTCAAAAACTGTCTAAAAATGATTTAACTTTTTAAACATGAAGACAGTCTTTTTATTTGGAAATAAATAATGCACACTTTTTTCAGGGTCTTTTCTTACATGATCTAAATAATGTTAGTAAATCCTGCTTATTCTTAAATTTCTAAAATGTTGAAACAAAATGGGTTAACAGAATACCTATATTCTATATTCATTTTCTTATATTACTGGATTTTTATGGCATATTTAATTTTAATGTTTAATCATTTTGTAGTAAAATGTTTCCTATATTTGAGTGCAATGCTTCTAGCTTAGATTCATTAGGCTCTGGAGCTGTGCCTTTAGTTAAAAAGACGTGCATGGTTGATTTTGTTTGGAAGACTCTTTATCCCCACATTGTACAAAATCATATTGATCAACAGGATAGCCTTTCAGCTGGGGCACTGACCACTGTTTCCTAATGAGCATGGTAAACTGCCAAGGTTCTATTCTGTGCTAAGGACTTCCCAGGCCTTTGATGAAAATATAATATGATTTATTCACCAAGCACATCTGGCTGAGAGGTTTGTAGATTTCTTTGGGACAAAAACTCACTCATCACCACTTTGTTGGTTGTGTGACTACAAGAACTCATTTATCTCAGAGTGCCTTCTACTGTAAAGTAGTGAACATTTTAAAATGAGCTTTAGTGGCTCAAAATATGACTGCTAATTTGTGAAATAGGCAAATTTTGTTTTTCGAAGGACAGAATATATCCAAGTTAATGTGAAAAGAGGATTCACATTATAGGCATTTTTCTTTCACATGTATAGAAACACAATGAATGACTGACAATGGAGCCATGCCATTTTGCAAAATTATTTGGTGGTGGTTTCAACTTAGTCCTTTACTATCAAATATTTTTCTCTGTTTTTGGCCAGACTTTCTCTTTACTAACATTTTCAAGCTTTTTATTTCCTCTTCAAACATTTTAACTTTTTCCATTGGGAAGAACTAAGTATACATTTAATTCTCTAAAATACAAAGATAATATGCCAAACCTTTGCTCTGAATTTGCAAATTTTCAGTGACGCACTTTATAATGTGTTCCTGTAGTACTTGGTCACAGGATAGGAACAGTAGGTTTTTATAATTTTTAGTATTGTGCAGTCTTTCTATAGTCTTTAACTGTCACAGTAAGATTTTTTCTATAAAGATGTCATTTAAACACCTTTATTGACACACAGAAGTAAGGGATAAGAAAAATTACTAAATTTTATTGGTTTTCCTTTTGAACAAAAAATTGTTTTTAAACATCTGCTTTTGTAAAATACATTAATGCACAATAATTTTGTCTGAGTCATGGCCTCCGTTTTGACTGAAACACTGAAAAGATCAACCATAACCCAAGAAGTAACTAGTTTTATGGCAAATAAGACCAAAATATTATTATTAAAAATTGTTATTTGCGACACGATAGGGATTGATGATGGCATAAGAAAATCTGAATGACTGTTACACCATAGATTCTTTGTTAGTGCATGGACTATCCTCTAAACAGTGCAATAAAAATGACAAAGCAAATTTTCTTGTAGCACATTAAGTATCAAAGCAACAATCATGATGTAACATTTCACTGCTATGAATTTTTCAATATTGACTATTTCTTCCGTTGTTTACAAAATTAGGAGTCATGCCTTAAATGTGCAGATACAATAATCTGAAACATATGAAAATTTTTTCAGACATCTAAAAATTTGTTTTATATAATTTTGTTGCGAATGCAGTATGTCACTACCAGCCTTTTATATGACTGTGTCTGCTTCTTATGGGTTTTGGGTTCCTCAAAACGGTTTCTTTCAATTTGAAATCAGTGTATCCATCAGTGTGATTAACTTGAAATGTATTATTATTTTATTGTGTTTTTAGTTGTTCTTTATTGATAAGAATTGTGTTTGAGGCATTTTGAAAAACATACTTTCATACTTATATATGGTGGTTTGAGAGGGGATGATTGTGGGTAGAACTTGTCTCACGACAGCCTAGACCAAATGTGTTCCATTGGTGATTATAGATGAAAGTGCAATGGCAACAATACAAATAGGAAAAAAAATCAAATATACTTCTAATGTGTAGAAGTCGAGCTATTGAACTAGATTGGGGGAAACAACAATTACTTTCATTTTAAATCTGATGAATTAGAGACAGTAAAATCCTATCCACTTACAATCATCTATCCAAATGTATATGTAAGTTGAATACATGTTATGCTACAGCTTTATTGGAGATGAGGAATTAGATTTTCACTCAAAAAAAAAAAAAACTCGAGACAAAGGGAATAAAAGTGAACATTTATGGAGTCAGACTGATCAGAATGTCTTAAGAAGAAAATGTGAATTCAAATAGAACATTGAGAGATGAGGTTTTGAAGAAAATAAATAACATGTAGAGTATGAGAAGAATAGAATCCGTGATATGAAAGTCACTGGAGACACAGAAAACCAAACCAAAAAACATTCTACTAGAGGTAAGGGACACTCTAGGATAGCAACATCTCTTTCATCTTTTTAAATTTCAAATTGTTTTTAATTAGGCTGTGAATAAGTGGACAGATTGGCCTTTAGTCCTCTCTCACCACTGCCCAGTGTCCACCTGGAATTGCGGTGGACTCCCAGTCGCTACTGGGCTCCTGTGTTGGTCTCCACCACAGAAGCATTTTCACCTCTGAATCTGGTGTTGGCCAGGGCTTGCGAGCCACTCAAGTGCTTTTGATGAACGAATTGCCTCCTCAGCTGGTGCACTATTACTGATCATTCCAGACCCTACTGCTCTCTGTTTTTTTAACATTCTCATGACATTACATTTGTTTACTAAATGTAGAAGTTGCATAGAAACATGGTCTGTGTGTGTGTGTGTGCATGCGTGCTCCTGTGTGTGTACATATACACTCATATTCTAATCACGGATACAAATTGATTTTGAGGAACAGGCTGTACTAGTGGTGGAAAAACTATGGCATATGTGTTATTTGCTTCTCATTTAGGACAAAAGATGCTAATATCTGAGTTGCTTTTTCTAAACTACAAGCTCAGTATGCATGTTTAATTGCAGTGTTGGCACTTTTCAATAAATAAGTTTTAGGTTGAAGCATTTGTCCCTAACAGGCTCACCATCACTGAGCTAGACTTGATTCTTTTCTGTTCTTTCACACATTACCCAGTAGGACTTTAGATATAGAATTACTCTCCTTGATACAAGCATATGTGTGCTAATTTTCGGATGTCACATTTTCAAAAGTATAAAAAATTATTACTTAAGTCAGTGAACTGAAATTATTTGTTCTTGTCCAAATTTATCCCATGAATATGCACAAGGCTCTTTTCAAATTTTAAAATGTTATATCTATTGCCTCTATTAATTCATTGGATTAAATGCATTCACTGGCATTTGCAACCTTCTATTTAATTTGGCTATTTGGATACAACTAAAAGGTATAAAGACTGAGACACAAATTTAAGCAGAATTAGTGTTCCTATAATGCTTTTTCTATTTTATATGATATTTTGATGCACTTTGACATGAAGTAAACCTCAAGCCTTCTCCAATATGGTCAGTTTTAAAGATGAATATCTGAAACTGACTGTAAATAGAATTATGGTAATGAAATAATAACTGGATTATATATTGCCTATATGGATATATCTGCATGTTCTTACTAAAGAACTGCTTCTAAAAAATAGGCACTTAATGACATTCTTAGCTCAGTCCACAATAACTTCATTGACTGAGTGAAACTGTTAGAGAGGCACAAGCATAGGCATTATAAGAAGCTGATGATTAATAATAAATTCTGATGAATACATAGTAGCTATTTATTGTGGAGCTAGCAGATGATTATATACTAAGGCTATTGTAGAGTGCTTCAGTATAAATGAGATGAATGGTTTTCTTGTTAAGAATTTTAAAAGGCAAATAACATTGACTATATTTATATAGCTAGAGGCCAAACAAACATTTTACAATATTCAAACCAAGAGCAAAAGGGATATTTCAAGTATGCTATATTTCTAGATGAACATGTGAATTTGGGGTCAAATCTCTTTTCATTAAGGAATCATTCAGACATCTGTGCCACGATAGATTTCAACCATAAAAAATATACACCACAGATTTCAGTATTTAAAAGGTTAGACCTATGCCACGGAAGTCTAAAGAACATGTTTTCATTTTGGATTTTAAATGCTAGTTAATTCTCTACTTCCAAGAAAAGTTTACTTAGTGCAAATGTATAATGCAGATAGATACATGTAGTGGCAAGTATTGCTATGTCCATAGAAGCAAAATAATGGGAAATGTCTTCATTTGTATTTACAAGTTAAGTGAAGATGCTTGAAAGATACTTTCTTCATAAAGAGGGGAGTATAAACTGCTATAGATTTGATTAAAGTGAATTAACTCAATATAGTAATAAATTACTGCTATATTCATAGTCTGTACTCTGTTGATGACAACTCCCTATTATTTGAAAGGTTAACAATGTGCTTCAAGGTTCTCTCTGAAACAAATCACACTATTGAAAACTTCCCTGAATGGGGTACATATCCACAGAGGAAGGTAATGCAAAATTGTAGCATATACTGACATTCTCTTTGTTTAAAAAAAAGGCTCCACCTTTGATGTCTTCTTATTTACTGAATTGATTCTCCTATTTATAGTTCCTACCTTCCACAGATGGAAGGCAAATGTTTCCATAGATTCTCTGTTCTTGGTGAGACCTAACATCCTACATCTTTGTGTTACCTGTCCTGAAGTACCAGAGAACCTTGCCAATCCTTTCATGTGGGATCTACACACGTTTCTAAGTTGTGCAGATGTAACCTGAGTCAGCCCCTAGCTCAAGGAGCACTTAGCAGTAGAAATACATCCAGCTTTCCATTGGCAAGTCAGTAAAGCTGCTTCCATTCTCTTTCACCTGTCTACTTCTTTGTTCTAAGTGACATCCTCCAAGATTTTCTGAAATGGAATGTCTCTTAAAGTGTCCTTATTTACTGATAGTTTAACTGAATAAATTATATCACCCAAAACCAATAGCATTTTTACAGATAACTTCTGAAAACTCACTTTTAATCCAAAGAATTAAGCCTCCAAGTAATAAAAATTTAAGTCTGGGACAAGTCAGGATTACAATTTTTGTAGAGCTCTGGCTATCATAAGATTTGCTGGCTCTTAGTTACTGATAGTTAAGCCAATATAGACATATACAGAATAGTATATAACTCTTCTTTTCGTTTGTTCTGTGAGAAAGTAACTGAACTCTATTTTAGGGTTAAGAAGAGAACAAATCCATGAAAACAAAAGTATTTGCGATGTTGAAATTGTCCCCTGGGATAAAGCTGTGTTTATGTTCAAAAGCCCCAATCATGCTAACCACTTTCTCACTTAAAGATTTTTTCCTTTCCTTTCATAGCCAGTATGTCCAAACCTAAGAAGAGAAACAACTCCTGGGAGAGAGGTCAAATCCCAACATTATATAGAAATAATACAGAAATTTTATTGTGTTTACAAACCAAACAGAAAATCTATCTCCTGCCTAATATTATTCTTGCCAAATTATGTGGAACCTAATTGCTGTAACAGTAGGTAGGCTGTGTTCTTCTTTTCATTCTCACTAATGAATAATATTTAAATTATTGAAATAACTCCCATAATTTTCTTTTTTTTTTCTCCTAACCTAATTTCCCTTGCGCATTGCAATTAGAACACATAGTGCCTGAGACTTTACCACCTGCTTCAACTTCGACTTACGAGTTCCTTAGAAGGGGAGAATATTCTATATGCTTTTAAGTGGAGTGGGACATCAACAGTTCACCCTTTTCTGTAATCTGGCTGTTGTTGTGGGCTGTTAAACAGCTTTAGTAGAAAATGAGACCAGACTCCTGCTCTAAAGGCATGAAAACTTTTTATTGGTCTCACCATCTCCATGGTTTGTTAAATAGAATGTAGAGTCATTTTACTGCTGCTAGTGGAGACCCCAAAAGGAGGTAACAGTTAAACAAAAGTTGTCAGTCTTCCTTCTGTTCTACTAGATCCGGCAATAAAAGGGCAAAACCTGGAAGTGAAGACCAGAACTGAGATCAATGTGCCAAACAAATAAAAGAAGGGTAATGAGTTTCTGAAAAAAAGAAGCAGGAGGAGGCCTGGGTATTTAAGTGTCTAGACAAATAGAGGCCAGCGGTAATAAATCTATAATGGATGGCTCGAAGAATTACAACTGTGCTTTGCATAATAGATGAGGGGAGAGCTTGTGTTCTAAAACTAATGAAAAAGAATTCTCATTAGTGGCATTGGAGAAATAGCATTTGAGTATAGGAAGCTATTAAAAACTGTTACTAAGCACAATTCATTCTACATCAGAAACAGATTGCTGATATCTATTCTTCCTCAAGAATAAGGAGAAAAATTACTTATATCTAATTGACTTTATGTTTCTTAAAGTTTCAAAGATTATCATTGTACCCACCAATAATAATAATAAAAAAAAAGCCCATTGCATCATGGAAGGAAGGAAGCACCTGACTTTCATCTAGCTGATTATGCAGATGGGCCCAACTGAACACTTCACAACTGAGTGTTCATATCTGGCTTGGAGTTGTTGAACTATTCCTAGAAAGATGATTGCAGATTGACATGGCATGTAAAATGAACAAGTTTCAGTGACATATGAAATGCTAAATGTGCTAGATGTCAGCTTGCTGGGCTATGACACACTCATAGAGTTGATAAGGTATTCCTTCTGGGCGAGTCTATAAGGTCATGTCTGAAAGAGATCAGCAGCTGACCATGCAGACCCTGTAAGGGGGATTGCCCTGACCACTGTGGATTTTGAATTCCCAGAGTCAGAAACTAAAAATTCAAAGCAATGCTTAGTGCAGTCAGTTCAAATATCACACAGATTGCCCTGTTATTATAGCTCAGAAAACTTGGTTGCTTGCTCAACAATTCTTACTTTATTTGATCCTCAAACTGTGCTTATGAGGTTTCATAAAGCAATTCTTACTCCTGTCTTGGTTTTCTTCAAAATTGAAACCTCCCGGAGCCAATGCAGTGTTCTACAGCATATTGAAATTTTGTCAAGGAAGAGTCTGCCTTGCCCCTAAGAAAGCCAGTGTGGGTTTAACTTTCCTCAAGTGATCCCTTCTAAAGGTTTACTTTAGCTGTCTGAGAATGCAGATACAGAACCTCCTGAGCTGAGTAGCACAAGCTGCAGGACAGTGCAGGGAAAACCACCTAGTCTTGCAACCTCAGCACCTCACTGGAACCTGGTAGGGCCTCAGACAGCTTCCACAAACAGCTGTGACCTTCAGGTAGGTCACTTAGTCCTGGTTGGGCCCTTCCCCGCAATCCTGAGTGGCAGGGATATCTCCTGAACCAAGTGGCATGAGCCAAAGGCCTACACAGCAAACTCCACCCAGCCGTGTGACCTTGGCATCTTGCTCGGAACCTGGTAGGGCCCCACTTAGTGTCCCAAGGTAGCTGGGAGCTTTGATGTGCCATGTGGCATGAGCTACAGGCCTGCACAACGTACTCCATCCAGCTGTTCAGCTTTGGTATGTTGCTCAGAACCTGGTATAATCGCACTCAGAAATCTTAAGCAGCCAGGGAGCTTCACAGTGCCACATAGGGTGTGCTGAAGGCCCACCTAGCATACTCCCCACATTTGAGGAGACTTTGAGTGCCACTGGGGACCTGGTAAGGCCTGACTAATGATCCCCATTGAACTGGGGAAACTTTCTGCAATATGGACAGATATCCTCAACTCAGGAAGCAACTGAGACCTTGCATTCAGCTTCTCCAGGGGAATAGAGAAAAATGACAAAACAAATGAACAGAATGCAATCTCAAACCTCCAGCCCATCCTAAACAAGCCTACATGGACATAGAAGAAAGTGTAAGCCACATGCCAGAAACTTCTGAAATGATAGCAACTGAAGTAAAGAAACAATTCTATGAAGCTGTAAAGGGACTGAGATCAGAAATAATCTCACAGGTGAAAGAAAAATTGATAAACATAATAGAAGAAATGCTAAACACATCTAAAGAAGACATAGTTAAAAAAACTGAGGATCACTGCAAAAAGATGGAAACCTTGAATGAACGATGTAAGAAAGAAGCATAACGCATAAAACAGATTCAAAGAGATGTCCAGGAAATCAAAAATTCCATCAACAGCTGGCAAAACTGCCTAAATAAATGTGAAGATAGACTTTCAGACCTCAAGGACAACACTGCAGCTAGTGATCAGCAACAGAAAGATCTTTTAAAAATAACAAGGAATCAGGAATTCAACAGTTGCAAGATGATGGAAAGAAAAACAATGAAAGATTGATAGGTATAAACAAAAAAGAAGATGACAGCACAAAAGATATCAAAAGACCATTTACAGAAGTAATAGCCAAAAATTTCTCAAATATGGGAAAGGAAACTGACATACAGATCAGTGAAGCATATAGAACTCAAATAACCATAATCAAAATAAATCTACACCCAGACATATAATAATCAGCATTCCAGAGATTCAACATAAGAATAGAATATTAAAAGCTATTAGAGAAAAGAGACAGATCACCTATAAAGCAAAGCCCATTAGAATCACAGCAGACTTCTCAACACAAACAACAAAATCAAGAAGAGCATGCAGTGAAGTATTTCAAATCCTAAAGGTAAACAATGTCCAACCCAGATTGATGTACCCTGCAAAACTGTCCTTCAAAATTGATAGAGAAGTAAGATACTTCCATGACAAAGAACCGCTGAAGAACTTGATGACCAAACCAACCCTGCAAAGAATACTGAATGACATTCTAGATAGATATGAAAATGACTTTGACTGCAAGAACACCAACAGAAAAAAAAAAAAAAAGACCATTGGACAAGGCAAACACTTAAACAGAGGGGAAAGGTAAAAAACCAACAACAGAAAGATTAGATGACAAAATTAGGCAATATATATCACTTATAACCATTAATGTTAATGGCCTCAATTCACCAATTCAAAGAAATAGACTGGCAGAATGTATCAAAAAACAACATCCAACCATATGCTGTATACAAGAAATCCGTCTAACCCAAAAGGAAATTTATAGACTGAGAGTCATAGGATAGAAAACAATACTTCATAAAGCAGGAACCTCCCCAGAAAGCAAGGGTAGTTATTCTGTTTGCAGACAGTGTGAACCTTAAAGCAAGAATGAGAAAAAGAGATGAAGAAGGTCACTGCATACTAGTTAGGGGAAAAATTCAAGAGAAAGAGATAACAATCTTAAATATGTATGCACCAAATACAGGCATACTCAGCTGTATAAAACAAATATTAATAGAGATGAAAAGTCAAATAAGAAACAGCACAATTACAGTGGGAGACCTCAACACTCCATTGACACAAAGAGACAGATCAACTAGGCAGAAAATCAGTAAAGAAATAACAGAACTGAATCATACTTGTGAACAAATGGACTTAGAAAACATGTACAGAGTATTCCACCAAACAACATCAGAATATACATTCTTCTCAGCTTCACATGGGACATTCTCTACAATAGACCATATACTAGCCCATAGAATATGCTTAAATAAATGTAAAAGAATCAAAATTAACCCATGCATATTATATGATCATAGTGCGATGGAACTAGAAATTAATGACAAAAGGAACTGTAAAAACTCCATAAACATGTGGAAATTAAATAATACATTCCTGAACAATCAATGGGTCATAGAGGAAATTAAAGAAGAAGTTAAATAATATCTTCAAGCAAACAAAACTACAAATACAACTTACTGGAACCTGTGGGATGCAATGAAAGCAGGCCTCAGAGGGAAATCTATTGCAGTGAATTCCCACATCAGGAAAACAGTATGAACAAAAGTAAACAACCTGATGCTACACCTCAAACATCTAGAAAAAGAAGAGTAAGTCAAGCCCAAAGCGAAAAGGCAGGAGGAAATTATAAAGATGACAGCAGAAATTAACACAGTAGAGACTAAGAAAACAATACACAGGATTAAAGAATAAAAGGGTTGGTTCTTAGAAAGAATAAGTAAAATTGATAAACCTCTAGCCAACCTTATTAAAAAAATGAAAGAAAAAACTCAAATTCATGTAATAGCAGTGAAAAGGCCAAAATCACTACAGACCCTGTGGAAATACTGAAGATCATCAGTATCTACTTGGAAAACCTTTACTCTCTTATGTTTGATAGCACAGAAGGGATGAACAAATTCCTACAAACATATGAATTATCAAAGCTGGGTCAAGAAGATGTAAAATTTCTGAATAATCCAATTTCAATTAATGAAATTAAAAATGTAGTTAGAACCTTACCAACAAAGAAAAGCCCAGGTCCTGATGGATTCACAGCTGAATTCTATAAGAAATTCAAGGAAGACTTAATGCCAACACTCCTCAAACTCTTCATTGAAACTGAAAGGGAAGCAATTCTTTCTAACTCATTCCCGGAAGCAAGTATTACCCTAATAACAAAACCAGAGAAAGACCCAACCAAAAAAGAGAACTATAGGCCAATCTCCCTAATGAACATAGATGCCAAAATCCTCAGTAAAATACTGGCGAGCAGAATGCATCAAGTCATCAAGAAGATTATACACCATGACCAAGTGGGATTCATTCCAGGAATGCAGGGATGGTTCAACATATGCAAATCAATAAATGTAATATATCCTATCAATAGAGCCAAAGTTTAGAATCACATGATCATTTTAATAAATGCAGAAAAAGCTTTTGATGAAGTACAACACTCATTCATGGTAAGAACCCTATAGACAATTGGAATAGATGGTCTTTATCTTAATCTGATAAAACCCATGTATGACAAACCAACAGATAGCATCATATTAAATGGTCAAAAACTGAAAGCTTTCACTGTAAAATCAGCAACAAGATAAGGCTGTCCATTATCACGACTCTATTCAATATAGTGCTAGAAATATTAGCCAGAGCAATTACACAAGAGAGAGAAATAAAAGGAATAAGGTTAGGAAAAGAAGTTAAGAGGCAGATGACATGATACTCTACTTAGAAGAATTCCAAAACTCCATTGAAAGACTTCTAGATGTAATAACCAAATTCAGTATATAGCTGAATACAAAGTCAATACTCAAAAATTAATAACATTCCTTCACACAAACATCAAACTCACTGAGAGAGAAATAAGAGAAGTCGCACCCTTCACAATAGTATCCAAAGAAATGAAATACTTAGAAATCCATCTAAAAGATGAAGTAAAAGATCTATTCAATGAAAATTACAATACTCTGAAAAAAGAAATTGAAGAGGATCTCAGAAAACAGAAAGACATTTCTCCTTCATGGATAGGAAGAATAAACATCACGAAAATGGCCATTCTCCCAAAATTGTTATACAGATTTAATGCAATTCCAATCGAAACACCATTAACATACCTCACAGATCTAGAGAAATCATTCCTAAAATTCATCTGAAACCAGAAGAGACCTAGAATAGCAAAGGCAATTATGGGCAATAAACACAAGACAGGAGGCATCACGGTCCCTGACTTGAAGTTATACTACAAAGCTACTGTGATAAAATCAGCATGGTACTGGAATAAAAACAAATCTGAAGATCAAAGATAGATTAGTAGATACAACCACAACCAAAAACACACTCAGTCACATTATCTTTGATGAAGGACCAAGCAGGTTCACTGGAAAAAGATAGCCTCTTTTATAAGTGGTGCTGGAAAAACTGGCTTTCTTTATGCCAAAAATTAAAACTAGACCCATGCCTATCACCATACACCAAACTAAAGTTAAAATGGATCAAAAATGTAAATATTAAAACAGAAACACTAAATCTGCTGGGAGACAAAGTAGGTAGAAATCTTGAAGACATAGTGGTAGGCAAAGAATTCATGAATAAAGATCAAACTGCACAGGAAATACTTCCCAGAATCATTAACTGGGATCTCATCTTAATAAAAAGTTTTGCGTGTCAAAAGAAATCTCCAACAGAGTGAAAAGAAAACTCATAAATTGGGAAAAAAATCTTACTCAACTGTCCCTCAGACAAAGGACTGCTAGGTAGAACATATAAAGAATTTTTTAAAAAATCAGACCCCCGAAATTCAAAGACTCAATCCAGAAAAGGGCATCTGAGATAAATACACACTTCTCAGCTGAAAAAATACAAATGGGAAATAAATAAATGAAAAAATGTTCAGCATCATTGGTCATTAGAGAAATGCAAATTAAAACAGCACTGAGATTCCATCTCACTCCAGAAAGAATGGCCAAAATCAAAAACACAGCCAATAACAAATGCTGGAGAGGCTGTGGGGAAAAAGGACCCCTTCTGCACTTTTGGTGGGAGTGTAGGCTGGTACAACCACTGTGGAAATCAGTCTGGAAGTTCCTGAAAAACCTGGGATTAGAAGTCCCATTTGACCCAGCTATTCTACTTTTGGGGATATTCCCAGAAGAATTGAAAATATCATACCACAGTGATATATGAGCACCCATGTTTATAGCAGCGCAATTTGTAATAGCTAAATCTTGGAAACAACCCAAATGCCCATCAAACGAGAAATGGATAAAAAAGATGTGGTACTTATATGCAATGGAACTCTACTAACTTATAAAGAAAGATCACATTGAGGCTTTTATAGGTAAATGGATGCCACTTGAGATCATACTCATAAGTGAAATAAATCAAACTCACATGTGTAAATACCATATTGTCTCTGTAGTATAAGAAAGAGTAAATAAGATACAAAATATTCAAAAAATATTGTGAAAGGGTAAGAAACTTCTCAAAGGGGAAAAATAACTCAGGGAAAAGGAGAAAAGAGGTAAGAGTAAAGAAAAACAGATATAAATTTGAACATATGCACTTAAGAAAGCTAAGATGACTGTATTATTAATTCTATTAGTTCTTGGAACAAAACAGTTAATATTCATAGGATTAGATTAATTTTAGATGTTTATGTATGGTAATCTGAGTAACTCTTTTGAAGATAACTATGCAAAATAGCAACCTTAGTTATGTTCCTACCACTTTGTTTTGAAAGCTTATATTGTTATTGTTTTGGGTTCTTTCTTATTTTTATTTATTTGTCTTTTGTTTCTTGTTTTTCTTGTAATTTGTTTTGTTTTGCTCTCTCCTCTAACACAGAAATGATAGATGTGTATGTATAGACTTTTATGTGCTTAGAACTTCTAAAGAGTTTACAAGAATAGATTTTATTCCATGTGATGGTATGAACAACTACTTTCAAGAAAATGAGACATTACGGTGGACATTGCTGATTTCCTGTCATCTTGTTTTGAAGTACAATAAAGCTGTTATTCTTTGTTTTGATCAGTTTTTTGCTTTCAAGGTATGTGAAGGTATGGACAGCTATTTTGAAGATAACAAGAGACATTATGGTCTGGTTTTGAAGGCCTGTAATACTTGCATTCTTTTTTTTTTTTTTTGATCAGTTTTATACTTTTTTGTCTTGTTTCAATTCATTGTGTGCAAAGATATGGACAAGTGTTTCAAAGAAAATGGGAGACATTTTGGTAGAAGCTGTTGATCTCCTGTTGTCTTATTCTGAAATCCTGTGCTGCTTGCATTGTTTGATCTGATCTACTTTGTTCTGTTTTGTTTTATTCTCTTAAAAAAAAACTGACCCTCCATTAGAAAGCATTATCTTGCTTTGCATCATTTAGTGTTTCTGAATAAAACATCAGAATATGTTATACATGCTGAACCCCCACCAAAAATAAATGAAACTAGGAGAGAGTATGATTAAAATATGCTATGTACATGTACCAGTCTGCCAGAATGAAACCAAATAATCTGTATAATCAATGTGCACTAAAAATGTGGAGTGATTTTTGTTTTAAAATATCACTGCAGAAAATATTTTGTAGAGAGTCAACATAAGGTGTTTTGTTCATCTATTCTAAAATTTAGGACAGATTTTCTACTATAGTTAAGAAAAAGACTCTCAAACCTACCTCCCAAATTTACAAATACCCAATTTTCCTTTGTTTTTTCTTTGCCCAGATTCTGTAATTTGTTTTATAAGCCTTGAATCTTATGATGAATAATATCTAATATTTGCATTACTGGAGGAAGAAAGAAGGTAAGAATGGACTGGCATTAAGTAACTCTTCATAGAAGAAAGTTGTTATTATTAAACACTAAAGATCATCTTGTTTAAAGAATTCTTGAAAATGTTCAAGAATTTCTGAGAATCCTAGTATTGTATATACAATTCTGCTATATTCTCTTTTGTTCTCTTTTGATGAAGAAGTGGTGTTGCTATGCTGTAAATTGGTAAGGAAGAACTGGAATCCCACAGAAATGGTCTAATTGAGGTTACACCTTTTGTTGTCATTGTTCACATTTCAAGCCAAAAACATTTCACAGAAATGGCATTATTTTCCTAAATAGGCATTCCAAGCCCAATGGAGGAGACATGTTTTTATTGTACAGTTAAAAACCTAACCATTTTTTTAAAGAAAGTTCCTTGTGTCCATGGCTCCCACGGAAGATTTAGAACACAATCATCCACCAGAATTTTTTTCAGCAATGGAAACACTGTTTACCAGCAGCCATTGTTTGATATGACAGCTACCAAGTACATACAGTTACTAAGCACTGAAATGTGGCGAGTGTGGCAGAGGAAGTGAATTTTTAATGTTATAGCTTTAATTCATTCAAATATAGGCCTAAGTCATATATGACTAGTGACTACACTATTACAAGGTACAGATGTAACCTTTTTTTTTTATCCTTATGTGATCACCGTGGTGCCTTGAACCTTAATTCATCTTTGCAAGGCTCACCAGTAATTGCTTATTATGGTGGCACATGACAAATGAAAGAAAGAAAGAACTTAAGAGCAGAGGTCTTAGTATTTTATTTCATTCAAATTTTTGGAAGACTTAGCTGATCGATTTAAATTATCTTCTACTCTAAATTCTCCATGAAATCAATCTAGCCCTACTGAGTCAGCGTAGTTAGACTGCATTCTCCAGAGAGATAGCACCACCGAGACAGGTATACACAGTCATGGCATCAGTTAGTAGTGGAGACACTCCCTGAGAAGTGGGTTTCTGGGTGACTTCATCATCAGGTGAACAACGTGGAAGTTACTTACACAGACCTGTATGGCACTGGTCACTCACTTGCCATAAATCAACTAGTAAAACAAAGAACTGAAGTGATAAGATACAGGTTTATAAGAAGGGTGAAGGGAACATAAAATCTGTTGATTATTCAAGGAGAGATTAGAGGTCAAAGACTCACTGATTCACTGGAAGTTGAGAGAACAAAGTTGTGTGTGCACCTATGTGTATGTACACTTACACATTCATGCATGCGTGTGTGTGTGTGTGTGTGTGTGTGTGTATCTTCTTGCAAATCAAGCTTCAGAAAACAAAATCAATTGGGTTGAACTTAGCCTAGGATTTGACCAGATTTATGTAACTAAAATAAAATAGTTTTTTTTAAAAAAAGATTATCTTGACTTTATAAAGGGCAAATGTGAAACCAGTCTAGTAGGTTGGGTGAAATTAGTCCATGGATGGATGGATGGATGGAAGGAAAGACAGATGGATGAACAGATGGATGGATGGATAGATAGATAGATAGATAGGACAGATAAAATAGGAACTTACAGTTGTAGTGGAAAAATCTGAGATTGAGATTGAGAAGTTGAGTAGCCTAGAGCAGCTGGCAAGGATAATACAAATGAGCCAGTCTCTGCTGACAGCATTCTTCGCTGACTCACTCTTTTACAAAGAGAGGTCTAATTGCTAGATATCATAAAGCAAGGAGATTAAGTTTTATACATGAATTTTTAAATTACATTTGTCCATTGCTATTAATTATCTTAAATTTTCCTTGTAATAAACTGTATCTATGTAAATGAAGATACATTTAATGATCTACAACTTCACCTTTATAAGAATAGTTGTAGTAGGCATAAATTTTTAGTAAAGTCATTAATATCCACTGTTCAAAACAGCATAGTGTGACAAATGCTGAAAAACAGAAGTTCTTTAGCCAGACATTAAAAAACATCTCATACTCTGACAACAACTGGGTTTTTCTATTTATTCCTTACATAAAACTTAACTTCAAACTAAATAAATGACTGCTGGCTTTAATCAAGTGGTTATTATCTCATTTCTTCTCTTATTCTTCACTTATTTTGTGATAACTAGTACTACTTGCTACTTTTTTTTTCTTGGTGAAAAAACTGAGGCATAGAAAGATTCACATCCATAGAACCAGTAGTTGTAGAATTTCAAAGACAAGGTATTAAAAGTGCAAAATATTTCATAAATCTTAAGAGTCCTGGGTAACTTTAATCCACTTCACATATGCACATGGAAGAACTTTTTTTTTTCTCCTAAAGGCAACTGGTAAAATTCAATTTGACCAAGTTAAACCTAAAATGATGCTATTTTGTATTGCCTTTTACCCAGAAGTCATTTTTTTTCTTTTTAAATTTTTCAAAAATGATTAATCTTAAAAGTAGACTACAGGAACTGCCAAAAGAAATTGATCTGAAATTAAGTGGTAAGTGTAATTCAGATTTTATCTCATATTCATTTGTGAACTAATTTAGAGAAACTTTAGCTTCTCTATCAACCTAAAAACCTCTCAGTACTCAGCAGGGTTTCCTTATGAGGAAGGTACTGTGTTTTCCTGGAAGAAGAAGAAGAGTAGGAAAGGGAAAGTATCATGCATGTGCAAAAACAAATGAAAGTACTTATATTCTGTATTGTTCTTTTAAAGTTGTAGAAAATTATCATGAATTTGATTGCTTAAAACCCCACAATAATCTCAGATTCCAAGTTTCAGGGGAGCCGTGCTTTTTCCATTACCCTGAGGGCAGAATCTTTCCTTACCTCACTGTTTCTAGCAGCACCAAGTGTTCTTGGACTTACCAAAGTATCACTCTCACTACTTCCTTTTTTGTGTGGCCTTTAGATTTATCCATCCACATCCATTCCTTATAGGAACATCAGTCTTATGATTTAGGACCCATCCTGAATCCAGGATGACTTTCTGTCCAGATCTTTAATCGGTTAGACTTGCAAAGACTCTATTTCAAGACAAGTGATAATTCTGATTTTCAGGTGAACGTGATTTTAGGGGATGATACCTACTACATATGGTATCACTGCAATAGCTTTGCACATTATTTAGTAAAGGTACTTTGTATATAAAGAGAAGAAGAAATATATCTGACTAGATTTGGTAGGTTACAAGTTCATTTTACTTCACATTTTCAGTATACATGGGAAACTAATTACAATTCCAGAAAATTAAAAAAAATAAGGAAGAGCAAAAATAATTCATCAAGGCCAGCTGGGATCAATGGCAAGCAGTAATAAACACATAACGGGAGCCTATTCAGTGAAGTGGGATACAGTTTAGAGAGAATGAGAGGAAGGTTTTGAACAGGAGAGACAAGCTCCAGCCCCCGTTGTTCTTCTGTCATCGCAATGCAACACCAATTCCGTGCTGTCATGAGAAAAGGACAAGGATAGAATCAAATCTGCAGGTTCCTCTGGCAGCAGAGCAATAGGTATTGCATCACTGAAATACACAGCTAACATTTAAACAAAAAAATTATGACAGTAAAAGACACGCTACTAATATTCCCCCTCAGAATACTTTGCCACGCTTCACACACAGCTATACCATCATTCTTGGCACTTCCTCAAGCAGTTCTGGAAGGCTTCTTTTGTAAGCGTCATTATTAGATGTGATAAAAACTCAGTGAATGCTGCTGCCCAGTAACACCCAGCAAAAAGGCAAACCTGCAAACACATCGCCAAGTGCCAGCTTCTTCATCTGTCTTACCAGAACTGGCACTATGAGAATTCTGGCTCTTCCTCAAAGTCAAAGCGTCCATGAAAGGTAAATGTGTTGAATTGATTCAGGACATCGAGACAACCCCAATAGTTCATCCAGAGATGTTCAAGAAAGAGGACTTTCAGAGTTGCTTAAAAAAGGACAAAGAATGATGGGACAAGCATGTTAGAAGCCAGCAGTTAAGATTTTGAGGGGTATTAAAGGCAATGGGTCTTTTACTGTAGTACGTTTATAAAAATTTAAATATTCACATTTTTCAATAACATCACATGATTATCATAGACAAGAGTGGTTCTTCAAGGCTTTCTGTCTTATGTGCTGTCCTTTCAGCAATTTTGTGAAAGTTATGAGAGGAAGTTATGCTTATTAGGCTTTTAGATGACACATATTAGAAGGAGGTGGCCATTTTATTAGGTAATAAAGTTAAATTATGGTGTAATTTTGTTTGCCTAGAATGATAGGCCCAGTGTCTTGAATTTAGGTTTAAACAAATCAGTTACATAAGCATAATTTTTTTAACCAAGCTAGACAATTTATTTTTTTTCCAAAAAGTGTATGCACATAACAGAGACACTTGTGCGTGCATGCACACACACACACACGCACACAATTTTTTTTAATTTTAAAGATACTAAAATCTAACAAAACATAACAGAAAAAAGTCAATCAAAACAAAGCAGTAGAACTGGTACAGAACTTCAAAGAAAAATACTAGGAAAACAATAGCTACTATAGTATATCTTGTTACTTTCAGAATAGTTCACCATTCCATCAGGTATAGTAAAATCAAACCAAAAACAAAACACAATAAAACCAATAAAAACAGAATATGAAATAAAGCAAAATAAAAATCAGAATAAAGCAAAGCAAAGAAAACAATATTGGGCCTCAAAGACAAGACAGAGGAGGATCATCCATATTTGCTACATTGCATACTATCATCTTCCCAAGAGATGCTCAGACTGCTGGCCCCAGGCCTACAAAATCAACTGAACAATACAAGCATTTAGTTGCTTTATGTACCATAGTTGCTGTCAATTTAGACAGTCCTCTGAACCAGAAGGCTGCTTACTGGGGAGGAAGGAAGGACGGAGTCCTTGATACTTAGCCCAGGTGCCTTTCCCCCTCCTGGAATCCGCACTGGTCACGCACACTCACCAGGAAGACAGGCTAGGTTGTCTTCTGGTTGGAGCTTCCCTGCCCAACATCCACGCATAGAATTTTTGACCTACACTTTTCAAGGGAGCTGATAGTGTGATTCCACGGTCAAGATAATAATTCATGCTAGGCTGTATTTACACTGCATTAGAACTTTTTCCTCAGGAGATGAAAATTTTCCGAGAATCAATAAGCTTAGAGTTTTATTTTTCAGTAGGCAAGTAATAAGAGACATTTCACAAATGTTTCTATCCCCTTTACCTACAGTTCAACAATGACCTAGAAAAGATTTGAACTATTGGATGAAAAATGAATAAGGAATAAATGAATTACTTTGTCTTTACGGTTGGTGTCTATTGGGCTAAACACACAACAGAAGGTGTATATATACATTTAATAAACCATAGTAATTGCAGTATTTCCTTTTTGAGACTTTAGAAAATGTAATACACCTAGAAAGAGAAATTGTTGGTTTCTGTGAACAAATAAACATCTGACATTTCTGACAGATATTTTGAGATTATACAGAAATCTCACATTCTACTAGTCCAACAAATACAGTGGAATCACCCATTCATGTTATTTCTAGTCCTGCTTTTTAGATATCAAACAGTAAATTAGGTCACAAAAACTAAAGAAGCTCTTTTATATGCCAAACTAATCTATTAATCTAGTGTTAGTACTCCAAGCACAGGCCCAATGACATGCATGTCATTGGTAAGGTAAGGGAGATCAGGAAAGCGATTGCTAATTTTTTTCTGCCTTTGTGATAATCAAGGAGATTCAATGCACAAGTAGTAGTTTAAATTTAAATAGAAGCTTGGATACTTTGCACAGCAAATTTTAAAGATGGCAAAATACATGAATGCAGATGACTGTGGCAAATTGGGTTGTGGAAAGGTGATTTTGCTTTTAACTGCTGATATTTTCTCAGGAAAATAGGATGTAAGGCCAACAGCAAATGGGGATCTGAATTGGGAAGATTATTAAAATCTCAATTTCTCAAATAAAACAAAGTCTCACCATGTCCCTGTACCTCCTTTTGTCTTAGGCAATTTCTTGTCAGTGAGACACAATACATGACATCAGAAACTCAGAGGAGAGGTTTGTTTTGCCTCATATTTTCAGTCCATGGTCAGCTGGCACCAGGGCATGAGAGCATATCAGGGGAGCTGAGCAGAGGAAAAGCTGCCCCAGTCATGGTGTTCAGGAAGTAGAGAGAGAAAAGAGGAGTTGGGAAAAGAGATTTTCTTGCAGGTCACAATGACAGTGACCTTCCTCTGACCAGACCCCATTTCTTAATAGAAGTCAGATGTAGCACCCCAAAATCCAGTTACCTTCTACAAGTCCCAGCTATGAGTTAAGAAAGATCAGAGGGGACATTTAAATACAAAACATAGCAGACAAAGCAGATTATTACTAATATTTTTCTATGAATTACGAAGTATGTAGATCAGGAAAATAGAGATTGAAATGGCATACAGTTATGTTGTTGAGAAACACGTGCCCCATGCTTTAGTGTAGGAAATAAAAAGATTAATGGTATTAAGCAAACATTGCCCATCAAACCCTTGATGTGGATACAATTATCTACAGAAAGTATGTAAAGAGGAATAGGAAGACTTGATAAAGAATCTCGAACAATACTTCTATTTAGACATGGGTATATGAAGCAAAGTAAAAGGGAAAGGAGAAATGACTAGAGGTTAGCTCTCAAAGCAGATAAACTTAGAAATGATGAATCAAGAAAGAATATCAAATAAAATTTGTCAATAGTTTCTCAGATAAATTAATAAAACATTTGGGTATTAGTCCCTCAAGATGAATGTTTATTTCTAAAGAAAATTATTGCAAACTGTTGGAATAGGCCATGTTACCTGTACATATTGGAATTTGCAAAAATTCTCAGTAAAAATGCCAGTTTCAAGTTCTGTTAGCCTGTGACAAATTAATAGATGACAAAAATGAGCTATTAATCAATATCTCTAATGGTCCTGAAATACACAGTGAATGGTCACAAAATGTGCATAGCAAAAGAAAAATGAACAATGGCTTAAAACTTTTAGGGTCACTGTGTAAATATCACTTTTTTTTTAAATTTGGCTCTTCGCTATTCAGTTCAGGCTGTCCTTGAGCTCATTTTGTAGTCAGGCTGGTCTTGAACTCACAAAGATCCTTCTGCCTCAGCTTACCCAGTGCTGGAATTACAGGCATGAGTCACCATGCCCAGCTAAATATCACTGTCAAATTTATTCTATGGTCAGGTAGCTGATGAGACAAATTTTGAAAGCTATTCTAAAATAAATCAGAGTTTTGCTATAGGTAAGAATATCTCCTGTCATCTATATTCCACATTTGCTACCGTAAAGGAGAATCTATACATTTTTCCTTCTGTAGCTGAAAGGCTATGCCAAGAAAGAAAGTTAGGAAGTAGCTTGCTATTGGTAAAGGTTGAAAGTTGAAGAAGAGATTTTCTATGTTTCCAGAGAGGAGAGGGTCACATTGAAATAGGACCATTGTTATTCAGAATTAAGAAGAAAAGGATACGTTATACGTTGGGTGAAGCCTACTTAGGTACTTCAGGAAAATATAAAATAATGAAAACATTAAAAATTCCAGTAAATTGACAAGAAATGCTGATTTAAGCTAATTCAAACTTACAAATTACTTCCTGAAAACTTCTTTAATAAACGTTACATTTTAAAATTAAAGTACACATAGTCAGAGGAAACCAAAACGCACAAGAATCATTTATCAGAGAGATGTGATAAATGCCTATAAGAAAGCCTGATGGTTTAAAAATGTCACCCAGAAAGGAAATAGTTAATGAAATATTAACATTTGATTTGAGTTATTGTTTTCCAAGAAGTCTTTAGAGCACCCCCTCCTTCTTTCTTTCTTTTCTCTTTCTTTCTTTCTTTCTTTCTTTCTTTCTCTCTCTCTCTCTCTCTCTCTCTCTCTCTCTCTCTCTCTCTCTCTGTGTATGTTGCATTTAAATTTTATGTCCTCAAGTAACCCCAGAACAGACTGCATATGTAGGATACCTTCTATAAAAAAATTCCAGAGTGTATATCACGCCTCCCTGGACTGATGCCAATATACATTTTTAAAGTAAACTTTATTTTTCAAAGTAGTTTTAAGTTCACACCAAAATGCCAAAAAAATTTAGGATCTGATTTGCAACTTACAAACAGTCAGTAATATATAATCATAGCCAGGATATTTTTGTGCTGCTTTGGGAAAGCAATAAACAGATATATAAATCTAACTCATGGAATTTCCAAAGTGACTCAAAATATTAAAACATGATTTCAAGGGGAGGAATAAGGTTTTGTGATTAAAACAAGATACTTTAAATAACTTTTCACCTGTTGAGACATTTCCAAATTATTGTTCTATTAATGCTTACTCAAGCTTTAAGAAAAACTTGGCTGAGTGTGATTTCCCTTTCAATTTTTTGTTCTTACCTGCAAAACATGAATTACTGGCCTTGGGAAGGGTCTGGAGCTAAAAAGTATGGGAAAGGTCTTTTCTCATCAATTCCAGATGTGATTAAAGTTGAGAGGGAGAAAAAGGTAATAAAAGGAAAGAAGTAGAAGTTTTAAAAAATCTATTTACTTGCCAAGATTCCTCAAATCCCCCCCGCCAATCACTAGGCCAGTACAATACAGTTCTAACCCCGTATTCCAGTATTGCTGCACTTGTTGCTAAAAGCAGGGGACATTTCATAGCATTTATGATATTCAGAACATCAAAAGGATTTAATATTTAGTGTCTGCTTTTATGTTATATATGGTGAAATGTTGTTATTCTCTCTTCTCAAATTGCAGTCTCCTATCACCCTTCTTCTCTAATGGAATTTGCAAATTCCTTTCTCTCAGTCCACCCCATAAAATACACTGCACCTCTATTATTTGTACGTTGCACTAATATATTTAGTGCTAGACACTATATCTGAGTAGCAATTATCCAAATCTGTTCATATCCCCTGGGACCTTTTTAAAATAAATTCTTCATCGTTACCAAGCTACTGAACTTACTAATGACTCATTTGGTCTTCAGTCCAGCACATCTCTCTCATTCAAGTGTGGATCCCAGAGTCAAAGTGGACTGTCCATCTCCTGTTATTTCTCATCCTTGTATTCCAATCCATTCCAAATTTTCTAGATTTCACGGCAGAGAAGATATTTCTGCCTACTTCTCTGATCATTCCATTACGATAAATCTGTTATAGGTCATTTGTCCTCAAAATAGGAGGGATTCAGATTCAGATGAGGTAGAATCAGGGTTAGCGATTCACCCTCATTCATTAATTCATGATCTTTATGTGTGATCAGGGATAAGACACTCTGGTTCTGCCTTTGTGCCAAGCTGCTCTTTTCATTATCTAGCAGGCAGCCGTACAGAATTCACATTGCAATGGAATCTTAACAATGATTTCTTCGCCCTTCCTATTTCTCAGTATGTAACTTATCGATTGGACTTGCACTGTAAAATATCTTCCTTAATACATATTAAAACAACTAATTCATTTCCTCTTCTGTTTCCGCTTAATTCCCAGTCATCGTCTTTCCTTGCCTCTTTATTGTAATAGTTTTTCAATGGTTCTCTTTACTTTGACGCTAGACCTTCTCCACTTTATTCTTCACGTAACAGTGGGATGCGTTGACAAACGTGATCATATTATGCTACCAATAAAAATAAAAAGAACAGAAACATGGAGAAGATACATGGAAAAATTATTACTCTGTGTATTTCTTTTATTTCTGCTTGCAAACTGGCCAGTATTTTTCCTCCTAAATTACATCATTTTCTTCCAGAATCTTATTATACACAAGAAATAACAATCATTATATATTGGCTGTATTCCTAAATCTATGAGGCATTTTTTTTCTGACTTTGAAGCAATTCCAATCTACAGTTTCACTAAATCTACTGTGAGAATATCAGTGATGGCCAGCTTTCCAGTCTACTACATCTATTTCCTCAATGTCTTCCTCTGAACTGCTGAACTAATCACTAAATACTGCCTTTTGTTACGCAAAACCTCAGTTCACTAGTCTCCTTTCTATGAGCAAGAGTAACACTATTTGTCCCTAAGACGGAATTCGTACGCAAACACATGCAGAGCAATCAAATTATTAGCAGTTCAGAAATGTCACATCTAAAAATTAGAGATGTAAAAAGCTTGAAAGCAAAATCTTACAAAAAGGATATAAAATTATGAGAACAGATGAGAGTTGTCATCCCTGTTAGATTATTAAAGAAACAAATACCACAGCAAAAGTGTATCTTCACAAGAAACTTTATGAGATATTATATAAATTTTTACACAGACAAGACATCAGTTTGTGGGTCAATTTTCCACTACGACAAAATTATCCTTGGGAAGATCAATTTACAAGGAAGAAAGTTCTATTTTGGAATTTCATTCCATGACTCTGGAAATTCATTCCATGAGTCATTGGCCCTGTTGTTTTGGGCCTTCAGTGCATCTGAAGGCATGGCAGAGGGTTAGAGCACATGCTGAAGCAAACCATTCTTCACCTCGTGCCGGGACTTGAGGGAGTAGAGAGTCCCTTTCCACAGCCTCCTGTCTGGACCCACAATGACCTAAAAGCTTCCCACCTCTTTTCCCATCAACAGCAATCAGAAGCTATAGGTCTATAATACATTTTTATGATCCCTTATCTCAAATGCTTGGAGCCAGAAGTATTATAGATTTAAGACTGTGGAATATTTCCAGGTGAGTACTTAAAGAGTTTTCTTGGGGGATGAGCTGATTGTCAACATGAAATTTATTCGTGACCCAAATACAAACAGTCTGAAGGTAATTTTATAGAATAATTTTATGCCTGTGCAATTTTGTCATTAACTGACACAGGAGGACAAGTGTGGAATTTCCCACTTGCTGGGTCATGTTGGCACTCAAAACTTTTGAAATTTGGAGAGTTTAGGATCTTAGATCTCTGGTCTCAAAAGCGAACAGTCAACATTTATTAAATCAGTATTATGTGAGCGTCGCCCTCAAGGCATTTATGAATATACTGAACAATTGAAAATAGTTATTTTTAGCAGTCTGTAGCGATTATTAAAAGTAGAATCTTATTCTAGAATACAAAGAAAATTTAAATAATTTCAAAGAATTAGAATAAAATATTACATATTATCTGACATTATTACCATTTTGCCCATAGATAGTAAACATTTAACTAGAAATTACTTATATGCTTATAAATTATATAGTTGAAATAAAACTCTAAATTACAAAACAAATTGTGATAAAGATTTGTTGGTTACATTTCAACTATTAAATGTCATTTGCAGCTTTTTATGTGTTCATTTTTAAAAAGTCTAAAAATCTAGCAACGGAAATATTTATTTCATGAAGTAAGACTATAATCAATATGCATCTCCCAAAATAATATGAAATAATATTATAATAAAGTTAAGAAAGAAAATAGTAAAATAAAAGGTAAGGTACTAAATGGATTAAAAGGTGTTGATTCTGGAAACATAGAGTGTCCATAAACTTGTGATAATACAATGACAAAAGAAAACGAACAGAAAATAAATATTTGATTTTACAAAAAGAAAAAACTTCACAAATAACTCAAAATAAAAAGGAAAATATTATGCACAACGTTATACCTATTGAAACTTTCTTCCTATGTCCTATTGAATTGAATCTATCAAAAATGACAAGAAAAAATTGATCCAATTAGTATCACAAAAATAAATTAATAATTTAAAATATTTTCAAAAGCAAATTTGAAGCTTAATGGTTTCACTTAATTAAATGGAAATTAAACAGTCACCAAATCTACTGGTTTATTCAACCCTGTGCTATTTAGAAAAGAAAAACAATATTTATAAAATATTTTTACTTTTAAATAAAGCAAGGAATTCCCCTACATTAACATATTAAAAGGGAAATTCTTCTGATATACTGTAATAAAAATAAGATTGAAATTTTCAGTACTGTTTTGAATTTTAAAAAATATCTGTTAATTAAGTAGGAATATAAAATGGAAGGTATGAAGTAATAAAAATAGAAGGAAAATTTTTGTCCATTAAAAAGTGACTAGAAAATCTACAATATACTTAATGTGTAAATTTGCAACATTTTTCTTTTGAAATAAAGAGTAATTGAAATGTATCAAAATACTTGTCCTATAAAATTAAGCTAAAGTATATAAGCATTAGAATGGAACTAAGCTGCCACTTTTATTTGTAGATAATATGATTATTAACAGAAAAAATTCAAATTAATATAAACTATTTGAATTAATAAGATAGGAAAATCTTTCAAAGTAAAACTAATTAGTATTTTGCATAATTTATTTGAATAGCCATAAAATATTAAATTCTGGAAATAATTCTAATAAAATCTGTGTCAGACATCTCTGTTAAAAATGAACAATAAATCATACTGTGTCAGGTTTTCTAAAGTTCTCCAAGTTTTCCGTTGTTCTGACACAAAATTTAATCATGATACTAAGCCTGTGTGTTTTAACATAGTTATTTCTGCCTGCTTAGCCCATTTCTCAGTCAATTGATTCTCTTGCCTGCAAAACCAATAGTTTTTAATTCTCTAGTTATTCAAGAATACCCTTCCTTTGTACATTTACATGCTGCTGAATATTTCACCTAAAATTCTGACCCTATCCATGACTGTCACCTACTCCTAGTCATAGGCAACAGTTAAAATGTCATTTTCTCGATAGTTCTTTCCTCATTTCCCTTTTCTAGAAAAAGTGACTTTCTGTTATATGTTATATATTGTATATTATACATTACATATTATATTCTATACCTATATTTTCCTGCATAGTGTCTATCACAATTCACAACTATATATTCATTTATTTAGCCAGTTTTGCTTATTTCTAGGTAGTTAATATTTTGCAATATGATTTCTATCAGTAGAGGCACAAGCTTTTATTCTCTACTATGTTGCCAAACTTTAGACTGTTTCCTGAAACTAGAAAGCATTCAATAAATATATTCTGAGTAAATGCCTATGAGAACTAAATAATAATAGATCTCAGGGTTAGGATTGCTTTATAAGCAACAGCAGCAGGAAATATTGTCATTATTATTATTGTTCATTTTTCATGCTTTGACTTTTTTTTTTTTTACATAGACCATAAAATTTGGTAATTTCTGTGTCTGTCATGTAATCCCTTAAATTCTTCAAAGTGACCGCACCCAAATCAGTCACTGGAAAGTTGAGGTCAGCTTGGGCTGGAGCTGCTGTACTTTGTGTTGTGTTCTCCAGAGAAGACTCTGTAGAATCACCTTTTAGAAACAAGCATGGTGCCCTCAGAACATTGCTAATTTTGGCAGGTGAGGACTGTACACTAGGGGGAGTTTAGCTTTCTGAGCATGTAACCATATAGTTCTTAAGTGACTAATTTGACTGTTTTTCCATTGCAGCAGACCTCCTGGTTCTATACCCATTTGTGTTACTTTGTATCTTGGTTTACAAGGCCAGGCCTGGCCTGATCCCCACTCAGCTTTCTACTCCATCCCTTTGTAGAACTCTACATAAAACTCTTTTCATTCTGAGCTACAGTATATGAAGTTCTGAAAAATGCAATGTTGTGTAGTCTTCAGGGTCTTGCAAATATCATTTCTATTTCTGGAACATTTTCCTTTGCTCTTTGTCTAGATAATTTTCACTCATTTTATAGATTTCACCTTTCAGGTCTTTTTCTTTAGAAATCATTCCCTGAAATGTCATGACTTGGTTAGAGGACCTATGGACATGTAATTCTTATAGTACTTGCTGCATTGTTGTGGTGGTTTACATGCTGGTGTCTACCACTGCACTGTAGAAACTGGGTATTATTGAAGTATCCTGAGATTCAGCTCAGAATGTGACTTCCACAGCAGGCAATGCATTTTCTCCCCAGGGGGAGGAAGTGAAAAGGGAAAGAAAAAAGAGAGGTAGGAAAACAAGAAAGGAGAAAGGAAGAGAGGAAAAAAGGGAGGCAGGCAGGTAGGAAGTTCAGAAAAGAGTCGAGAAAGACACATATTACACAGTACTTTAAGGCAGAGATAGAAAGGCTTTCTCTAACAGGTCTGTCAAATAATGAATATTTTAGGCTTTGCTGCCGTGTGATCCATAACATTTAACAGATCGTGTCAATTTGTGTAAGAAACACCCAACTAAATTGGATCAGTATAGTTCTGGGTGTGACTGAAAGGATTTACTGAAGAATGAAGACCCACCCTAGGTAGGCTTGCTGCCTGAAAGGTATGAATGGGAAATGAAGAAGGAAAGCTGACTTCTCTCTCTACAGAGGAGCTCCAGTCTTCGCCTTCACCTTTGATGTCTCCTGGCTTCCAGTGCAGACCCTTCAGCCTCCTGTTACAGACTCACCCAGGTGGCTCAGGGAATTCCAGTCCTTTGACCTTCGACTGAGACGTTTAGTTCTCCAGCATGCTGGCAGCCACACTCCACCCACTCTTCTGCCCCTGACTCTGTGGGTGACTGCTATAAGCCAACCTTGTAAATTCTTACATATTTATATATCTTGGATTAAATCTGTTTCTCTAATAAGCACTAACCGATACAATGTCTCTGCCATTGTAACACTTCAAGGTGCTTGTGTCTTGTTCCAAGATAACCCTATTCACAAAAATATGTAGCAAGATTTGGTGTGAAGGCCATAGTCTTTTGACCACTGCATTAGGTGCTTTATTTGCTTTATTGAGCTAATTTCAATAACGACATTTTGTAGACAATGAGACAGAAACAATAAAAATAAAAAATTGCATGAATTTCCCAAAGCCCCACAATTAATAGTGATAAACTAATGTGAGAACCAATAATGCCTTGAATTCAATTGACTTGTGCTAGAGGCAGTAGCTGAAGGTCCTACTGAAGAAAGCAAATGATATAGAAAATTTAAGAGCCTGGAAGTACTAAATTTGAGGCACCAAACTTTTAAAACTATTGGGTCTAAATCTCTGTTCTCTTGCTATATTTGAAACTTGAGCAACTAAGTTACCCTAACATGTTACAGACTACATCTTACATAATCTTACACTCCTAGTTTGCAAAAGAGGAATGACTACTGGTTGAAAAGTTTAAATACTGCTATAATGGTAATCATAGTTCAATCATCTAATTCCATTGGTATTTTTGGCTATCTTAATGAAGTGAAAATTATGTTCTCGTATCATTTTATTGCTTTAAAGATAATGGTGCATTTGACACTAACAACACAAGCCCATTGATGGCTAAGATAACTTCGTCCTGTGCTAAGTTCTTTGAAATGAAGTTTTATAGAGAGAAAGAATTGAAAATTTTGTCAATGAAAAATGAGATGTTAGCATGTGAACATAAGGTCACTCCACAGATGGGGGAGGAGAGAATAAATTTTCTCAAAAACAGAGATAGAGGTAGGGATAGAGAAACTATATATTCTTTTATAACCAATGAGAGGCTGAATTAAAAATAAAACAGCATGTGTTCAGCAGAAATGAATAACGCTAACAGGGATATCAAAGCACTAATGGGAAATATAAACTGTCTTTGCTCATTCAAGATAACCAACTAGATGGATCAATGCGTGTGTTTATATGTATATATGTATATACTGACATTTATATTTATTTAATATAGCCAAAGTGTGTATTGTAACAAAATTTGCCAATATACTTCTATACTTGGGAAGTTCTTGTTCACGAATATAGTAGACAATGCAGGATAAAATGCAACTTTCTTTAAAAATGGCTTATTTCACATTTGGACTCATTATATTTTTTTATTCATTACTAATGATGATTATATATGAATACATTGCCTTGAGAACTATTAACTCAAAAGATTTGGACTAGAGCACATTAATAAAATTATATGTTTATTTTATGCCAAATGCCTTGTAAGGACTTTAATTTGCATTATCCACTTTAATTTGTAAACAATAGTTGTTGAACAAACTGGGAGTTTGTTTCTTAGGCTACTCTCCTACCACTGAGCCCAGACACTTCTGACCACCAAGCCCAAAATCTTATATACCACACTGCATCGCTTTAAGTGCTTCGTTATTTCACAATTGCTACCACCTTAACACTTTTACATATATCATGAGAATTCCTGTGGTTGTTTTTACAGTTTTTCAGATGAAAGGAGAAAAAAATCTGATCAAAACAATTGAGCAGCCAGCCCTCAAGGTTGATATGAATGAGTAATGTCAGTCGGTCTGTGTTCCCTTAGCTATTATCATAAGTGGCTGCAGCTTAAATTTCATTATTTAGTGAAGCATTGCATAGTTTAAATATATCCAGAAGAAAAACCTATTAAAAGGTGAGTTATTCACTAAGAGGACATTTTTTCTCTTACTTTGCCTCTTTTAACAAACTGTCACACTAAAGTTATCCATTCCTCCAAAACATGAAACTAAGCCCTTTTGAGCAATTTCAAACATTTCCACAAATGAATAGACATAGCAATGTGTCATGAAATCTTGCCAATTTACAATGCCTACATAACTTCACAATAATATATTTCTTTACTTAAAAGCTATTTTATTGCCTCTTTACAATTTTCAACATGCATTTCTCATCCCATTATAAAAATCAGTAATGTGAAGAGAAGGGTGTCAGCTGAAGCAGAGATTGTAAGGTTTCCAATTTCCAGCAAACATAACAAACCACACTGATCACAACTTTGCGTGGGGAAAATGCTCTTTAAAATTATTTTTTGCATGTGTTTAAATATTATTCACAATTGGAAAAATCTTTTTCTGTAGAAATGCTTTAAAATAATATAACTGGCTGTTACCATGTGAATTTTTTTTTAACATAGCCTTTTATAATCACATATACTCTATCCTTTTCCACTTCAGTTCTATACTGGTAAAAATGAACAAAATAGAAAATTCAGTATAATTTTACTGCTGGCATTAGCAAGAGAACAATGGCAAATGGCTTTGAACTGCTCTTCCATCTGGCATTTCAGATACTGTTTAGATTAATAGGTACAATAGGAGTTTAGATTTCCTGGGCCAGAATTCATTGGTTCTCAGCCCTGCACCTTTCTGAAAAGACCCATCCACCTGTGGACAAAGCTGTCTGTCTGTTACCATGGCCCTGAGTGAGGTGACAGATGAGCAAGTGAGTTGCTTTCAAATTGCAAAAAGAAAAAAACTCACACTGCAGTTAACTGCCCGCTCTCTGCCTCATACGGATTATGCCAGCTGTGATGTTCAATAACTTATCAAGCTACTGAGAGCCCATTAGCATGTGGTTAGCATGCTAGCGTTTGCGGTGGTATTCTTCAGTGTGGGAAGTGGCCCTTTAGTATAGCACACTTCAATAGTTTAAGCTCAATAATATTTCTTGTTTAACAAGATATTAGAATGACTCTTATAAATTAGAAGATTGTTTTCATGATCTATGTAATCTACTCTATTAATAAAAATAGAACAGAAGGCTCTTGGCACAATTCATTTCTCACTTCCATTTACAAGTGGGCTCTAAATATAAAGAAGCAGGCTTACATGATTAATCACTACACCGAACACCACGTATACCTGAAGAGAATATAAAACCACAGCTACCAGGAAGTTTAATTTAAGCCATAGGGCTGAATTAGAGAGCTTTTAAAATCTACAGCAAAGTAAAGTTGTATGTGTCGTTCTGTTTTTGGAGAAGTAATATCAGAAAACAATTGTTGCATCATGCTGAAGTTTGGAATTTATGATGCCACATTGTAACATAAATAAGAAAATTCCAAGAAGAAACATAAATAGGATCCAAAGATTTTCATTTGCATCCTTTAAGTGACCAAAATAAAGATTTGCATGTGGTTTCTATATACAAAGTGAATTTTCCACTGTCTGTTCCTCAAATGAAATCCTGACTGTGCTGCCTTCAGAAAAAAAAAAAAAAAAAAAAAAAAAAAAAAAAAAAAAAAAAAAAAAAAAAAAAAAAAAAAAAAAAAAAAAAAAAAAAAAAAAAACAACTACATGAATGAGCAGAATGCGATAGTTCATGTACCGTTCCCACTTTGGGACTGTCATATTGCATCTGTGGGATTAAATGTTTTAAGGAGTTGTCAAATTTAATTGGCGAGTGTGCACAGTTCTGGTTTACTGGATACATCACAACACTAAGATCTTTTCCTTTTATCACTTTATGTTAACTCTGTGATTTAAATATTGCCATCTGTGAACAAAGCCTACAGAATTAAGCAAACAGCTTTAGTAAATTAAAATCTTAACATGCATAATTTGAAACTTTTAGCAACTTTTTATTTCATGTTGGGTGTATTTATCCTTTCCTTATGTCAGGTATCATACCTTGTACATGCTCAGTGTAGCAGAATAGCCCACAAGCACTTCAACAAGTTTAAAGATTACAAATACCATCAACAACAACAAATAACGTCAACAACAGACATATACGATCCTTTCAAGAACAAGGAAAAATATTTCAAATACATTCTTCCAATGAAATCAAACTTGTTTCCTGTGTAGGAAGCCTGTGTGGTCTGAGCACTAACACAACATTACTCATTCCACTACCTGAATTTTCTTGTGTTTCTTCACTCATCCCCACACTTGTATTTTTTTCTGCATATATGTTTTTTCAGTCTTGGTTTAAATGTCCCTTCTACAATAGGCACAGAAGGATTACCCAGACATCCTAAGTTTGGACTTCTCTACTTTCTTACAATCAACCCCCAAAAGTGTTCTTCCCTCAAATAATTACAGAAAATAAAATATTTAAATTTTTCCTTCTTTTTGCATTCTATGTTTACTCACAAAGTGTATGTTCCATAAGGACAAGAATAGTTACATTTGCTTTCTTTAATAAATTCATGTAGATCCAACATTTGTTAGAAGACAGCAAGCAATAGTGCAGGTAGTCATGACAAGAGAAGGTAAGATAAGCAACAAAATAATAATAGCATAGGATACCAATACAAATTTAGTAATTGAAATAATGCTTATAAAAACTTACATTTTTGAGGACTTTATGCCAGGCACTGTACAACGGCACTTACGTTTTCTCATCTAGTTGTTCAAACAGTCCTTGAAATCAGACGCCACAGTTATGTGGATGAGCTGGGGGTTAGGGTGCCTTAGTAGCTCATGCAGGACACAACATTCATTGTGGTGGTGCCAGGATTGAAACTCTGGCCGATCCATTCTAGAACCCACAAGAAAGAGCTTGTTGAAGGAATGATAAACAAAAGAAAAACAAAAAAAAAGAAAAGAAAGAAAGAAAGAATGAAAGAAAGAAAAGAAAGAAAGGGAGGGAGAAAGAAAGAAAGGAAGGGAAGGGTAGGGAAGGAAAGGAAAGAAAAAGAAAGGAAAGGAAAGGGAAGGGAAGGGAAGGGAAGGAAAGGAAAGGAAAAGAAAGGAAAGGAAAGGGAAGGGAAGGGAAGGAAAGGAAAGGGAAAGAAAGGAAAGGAAAAGGAAAGTTAAGGAAGAAATGGAAAATGAAAGGGAGGCAGGAATGGGAAAAAAAACAAAGGTATGCAGCCTAACACACTGTATACCATGGTAAAATTCTCCTCTTCTCTCCTCTCCTCTTTTCTTTTCTTTTCTTTTTTTTTTTTTCATTTTTTTTTCTTTTCTTTTTTCCACAAATTTAGATCAAGTGCCTAAGCACTGTACCTATCAATAGCGCCCCCATATCTATTTCTTGAAACTGTTTGGTACATCGGGCATTTATATCCAGTCTAGAGGAAAGGAATGTTAGCCATGACTAATGTATGTATCTGTTCCATAGCAAACACCTCGACTCTTAGGTGATCTTTATCTCTCATCCACTCCTAGGCTTTGAGCCACAGAATAGCAAGGCCACAAGGTCAGCAAGTCTTAGACCTAGGAACCAGAAGCATATGTGCTGATTCTAGATCCATGGGTCTTTTGAAATCACTCTCCAGCGCTCTTATATCAGCTTCGTGTAAGTTTCAAAACCATGAAACTAGGGGAAATGATACAGGAATGTGAGGTGATGCATCTTCTGCCTCAATGAAACCTCACAACTAGCGATTGCTTTGACAAGGGGTGAAAATGAAAGTCTAGAAGCCATGGAACCTGAAGTAAACGGTAGTACCAGGGTTTGATCCCAGGCCTGCATGTCTCCAAAAACCATGGTTTCCTTTTTGTGTTTCTCCTGTTTGAGTGTTAAAATCATTATATTTCATGGATCGAGCTTATTGTACAGGGAAGTTCTTCATAGAAAAGAGAAGCAGCAATTGCTTGTTGATGTACTCTTTTGAGAATGATTGTCTACTTTAGCTCAGCAGAGTTGCAAGCTCAGTAGCCGCTGTGGAATGATGGTGACTTTTCTACTGTCCTCACTCTCAAGAACCAGTCTTGCTTTGAGACGAATACATTGGCTCCCAAAAGTAATGCACAGTTTCCCTTTTCCTTTGAATATGCTTATTCCATAAAACATATTCTTCACTGTAAGAACTATATATATTCATATATGTATAACATATCAAGTATTATCTGAAAGAAGACTTAGACAGATGTGACTATATAAGCACACGTCTGCAAATGTGGAGACTTTAATAACATCTCTAAAACCTTCCTGTATCTCTAGTCCTTAAAATTATGAAATGAATGTTAAGTTTAAGTAATGAGATGTTTTGAGTAGTTCATATGATTGTTACCTTAAAATGATTAAATACCCAAATCTTTAACACAGTGTTCTTTGTGTGACTATTTTATGATGCTAAAAAAAGATGTGTCACATTTTGAATATACACAGGTTCTCACATAGGATTATTTTACATCAGCACTTACAAAAATAAAAAGGGAAAAAAAAGAATGAGAAGAGCTGAGGAAAGAAAAATATAGACAAAACACATGGTAAATTTTTGTTGTGTAATCATACCTTGTCACATTTAGTAAAGATGCTTACAGTAGTGCCATGATCACATAAGAGAGTCTTCATAACCCTGTTAATTATGTAACCTGGACAACTTTCTCATTGTGCTTCAGTTCCTTATCTATGAAACAGACAATATTTCCCAAAGAGAACTGCTATATAACACTCAATGAATTGGTGAAAAGATTATGAAAATCACTTTGCTTTCTTCCAGCCTCCATAACACACAGTGCCATAAAGGTAGAGACCTTGGCTTTGGTCACTGTGCCCTAAGTATTATCTTGAGGCCAGCAGAGAGCATGCACTTGGCTGAGCACAGGAGATCTCAGACTTCAGCAGGCGCCCGAATCAATAGTACGGAGCATTGAAAACTTCCTGGGTTGCTCCCCCTACGTTTTTCATCAGATCTGTGATGATGCTTGAGAATTTTTATTTCTTAAAATATTTTAAGTGATTCTGAATCTACTGATGTGGGGATTGCAGTTTGGGGATCACTCATACATGGCAAGAAACTGAAGTGACATAAGAGTTAAAGATACCAGGATTAATGCCTCATTGTAATACCTGGAAGTATTTTTAAACCTTGTGAGTCACTTAAATGCCTTAAAAACCTACTGTTCTTCTGCATGTAATGAAAGTGGTTAAATTCACTTTTTTCCAAAACCCAGCAAGTTGGTTATGCTTTCTCTGGTCCTTCGTTTCGGTGGTTTGGGATTCCCTCCTGCCCCTTCCGTTAGCAAGATCAAATTCTTCCTTGTCCTCCTCCTGACTATTGATATCTAAGTACTTGTTCTGCTTTGAATGCCCAGTGAGCTCAAATGCCTGACTACTGAGCCATCCTCTTGTCCCAACATGGACGATTATCTCATTCATGCTTCTCTTTGCAACTTAGATTTGACTGTCAACGTGTCCCTTGCTCACTGTCTCTTCTGTGCTTGATTAGTACATGATGCCTGGAATTCTGCAATATACCGTGTTTGCTGCACTGTCTGAAAAGTAGGCAGTCTAGCAATTCAAGAGAAAGGGCAATGTTTAAGTACAGAAATGTGCAGGTTATCTACACAACAGTAATCGACATAAGGAGAATCTTGGAAATCCCAGAAAGACTGTAAAGAGAAATATCCTGTTATCATTAACAACAGACCCTCAGTAAGAAGCTGCGTGTCTTCAGGAGGATGCAAGCAGAATGCTCATGTCACTACCCTGCATTGTGAATTTCTGCAATGCTTATTCACTCACATAGAGTTAAAATCACTTACAAAGTTTCAGAAAAAGAAACCTTGATCACTGCCCAAAATTACCTGCAACTGTTCTATAATAGCCTAAGCTATCCTTAAGACTGCTTGGATTATAAACATCATCATCATGTTTCCTCTTCCCCCATGCAGCAATGGTTTCAGCTCAGTCGAAAACCTCAGAGCTTTAAATTCACCATTTCACTGTGTTCATACGACTTGACACAAGCATGTTTTCGCATCGTAGGTATCCTCAGCTTTCCACTCCGCAAAACTTCTTAAACAAGTTGTGAAAGACAAGATCACATTCTTTTGTTTTCATTTGAAAATCCTTCTGTTAAAACATATTCATCTATAAAAGCAATAAAATTAATTTCATTGATTGTGTTCTCACCTTCCTGCCCCTACCACCTTCTTATAAAGAAGCACCACATAACCAGAGCTGTTAATTTAAAAAGGCCTGGAGATGGGTGACACTGGTGAAGTGAGACAGCTATTAACCAAGGAGAGGCCTTTGCTTTCAATGAACTGACAGGAAACATAATAGGAAATTATTTGTTTCTAAGGTGCTGATGCCTTAAGAGGTGTTCCAGATGCAGACTTTAAGCCACTGTGCTGCTGAAAAACTAAATGTGACAGGGCAGAGTTGGGCTGGCTTATCACGGCTGTAAACAGGGGCCCGCCGCCTCTCTGGTTTCGCGGACACACATTCTGCGCCGTTCATCAACCTGCTCCTGTGCCTCTCCAGCCTAACCTTTTGGTGACAGTAAACATGACTTGACAGAGGGTCCGACACAGAAATTACACGATCTTTAACCTTTTTGTGATTTGTGACAGGTTTCAGACACATCTGGACTAATCCATCAGGGTGGAAAACTATCTTCAGAATTGTAATATGACAGTGATCTTTAGGTACAAACAGCCATATGTTCTTCTACAGTCCCTTCCAGTTAAATCTAAACGGACAGAAAAATAATGACAATACACAACCTGAAGACGCTCACTGGTTTACAGTGGAAGGGATGTTTCCTGTTCAATGAGGAGCAGTAATGGCGCAGTGTTCATTTACATTTTTTTATGTAGCATCAAATAGAACCATTATTTACAAATTGATTCTTACAGCTTCATTGTTGAATATATTAGATATAGTCAAGTACTATATAGCTGAAAAAGACACTGTAGCCATTTATAGAATTTAGATATTTCTGAATGTATGTTGATATGAATAGATGTAATAGGTGTATAGATAAATTTTTCATAAATGAAAACTGTTTTAAAACTATTCTTGGAAAAATATTTGTCCAAATTAAGTGGGCAACTGATTGCCTATGTAGTTACTTAACTGTGAAATGAAGAGGAAGACATATAATCAAATATGTATAGGTATTCGTAATTATTCTATAAAATGGGGCAGAAACTAGGTGCTTTCTGAGTTAGCTTTTTCTAAAAAATGGGAAAACTGGATAAGAATAATTCTATTCTGAACTGGACAAAAGTTGTGGAAATCCAAGTGGATGATTTCTAATCAAATGTAGAAAAATAAGGCATTTTATCTCTATCAAACACTATCCATATTTAAATGTATTTATGCACATTGGCATAAACTTTGCATATTAAACTAACACGCCACAATTTCCTACATGATAAACAAAATTTTTCTATTCTATCATCCTCTTCCCAATTTGCCCGACTATTCTAGATTACTACCAAAAATACTGACAGTCTCTGGTGTTTTACTTTCCAGGATAATTGGAGTCCCCCTGTCTCCTGTGATAGTATAAAGTTTATAATAATTGTTTTAGTAACATTGTGGTTGGTTAATGGAGATCATGTATAAACCCCTTAGCAATTATCCTCAGTAGAAGCTAAAAATAATATCCACAATATTTAGAACATTAATAAAGATACTTTACCATGCTAAAACAAAATTTAGTGAAAATTATTTCATACAATTCAATCATATATATATATATATATATATATATATATATATATATGTGACTATAATAGGATTACTAGGAATCTTTTAAATTCTACTGTCTGAATAAGATTTTTTTTAAATTCCCACCATATCCCTGGGATGCCATATATCTACCTATAAGTGTAGTTTGCTATGTACTTCAGGTTCTTTCTCGGTTGAGTTTGAAGGTGTACTTTATAAATATGTTAGGCCTCAGATTATATTTCTGTGTTTCAAAGGAAGGATTTGTTTTGATTGTAGCATTCGCTTAATATCAAACATTCGTAAACTATTTTTTTCAGTAAACTCAGAGAATTCTAAACTAGCCTTCAATTCATAAAAGGCTGCTCTATGACATTTTCTTTGGAATTAATGTAATATGAATTTGTAAAACAATTTACCACTTTTTACAGTCAAAATGACTAATTACTGTCTTCTAGTTGTTGACTTCTAAGACACAGTGAATACTAATGCTTTTTAGCTAAAAATTCAGTTAAAAATCAGCATCAATTCTTTTGTAAAACTATTTTTGGGAAATGTTCTTAGTGATCTGTAATTTCTCTGTACAGGAGAAAACCCAGTGAAAAGTACATAGTGTGGTACTAGAGGCATATTTCTAGGGTAGTGGCAAGGTGCAGGCAAATATTGACATTTATGCTACAATTTATCCTGAGTTGTTTGTACTCTCCTTGACTGAGGCTAGTGCTTGGAAAAAGGCCAAGAAGTTGGCTGGAGTTGATGTACTAACAAGCCCTTTGGTGACACTGGTAGCTTCAGATTAGGGCTCACAGAGTCTCTAAATGTGTCAATCAGTTTGAGGACTGGAAAAGATTATGGTTCACTCCTTGTGGGTCTGGGCCATCCCTTTTGGGGTCACCTTTATAAACCTATTTCAGAATTGCCTACAGAGTTGGCACAGATGTGTGGGAAGGGGAGGAGATTTAGGATCTCCATAATCTCCTCCATCATTTTTTTTAGATATATGAGCCATTCTCCCAAAAGTGCAGTTTCAGTAAAAGTCATCTCATTAAGCAGCTAAGCCTTCAACATAGTCCTTTAGACCTAAATCACTCTTCACAGAAATTCTGAAGCTTTCAGCAGTGGTACAGACCAGGTGCTCAAGAAATATTTGTCAACTACTTAAAAAAAGAAATACATGAACGCATGGATAAAGACTGTGGAGATGCTGGGTCAAACTTCAGGTTTCTCATTTAACATAACTACTTTAAATATTGAGGTTTCTTCTGGGTTTAGGATTAGGGTAAGGCAACGATTTATTTATAAATGTTTTAACAAATATCTGACAAACCTACATGAAAATGATCGATTCAACCGATTGAGCTTATTTAGTAACTCTTAAGTCACTACATTATGCCCATAACATCTAGGACATGCTGTCAAGTACATATCATGAACAAATAAATTAGAACAAGGTTTTCCTTCAGGAGTTTCAAAAGTTTTGGAAAAGATTACACTATTTAAAAGTAGACCCTAGGATTCACGATTCCTCAGGTTCAGAAAAAGGAAAATTGTTGAGTTTAGGGTTAAAACAATAGGTAGTGATGACTCAGAAGGAAAATCAATGTTTCACAGGATGTAAAACAGATTTAAAGTTTTCTGCTCATGTTAGTTTGCCCAGGAAGGAAAGCCAACAAATTATATGAAGACCCTAAAGTAAATCCACTGTAAGTCTCATAAGCTTTGTAACTGTTAGTACAGTTGTTTGTTTTATAGAATATGCCGTATTGGTTATACTATTAAAGTCTATTCAGTGTCTTACCCACACATGAATGGTCAAAAAGAAAAGAGAGTTATTCACCTTTGGCATAATTTAACATAACAAAGTCTTTTTCTTAATTTTTCCCCCAAATGAATATTCAAAGTCTGAAGTTAACTATATAAAAGAGATGTAATCTCAGAAAAACAGACATGTCATGCCTTCCATACTCAGCTGATCATAAAAATGCACAGAACTGTGTTTTGGAGTTGATCTAGAAAATATCTGTATGTGTACAATCTGTCAGAAATTATGTATTCGTCTTCTGGAGATATAGCAATGTGATTCATGATGAACTGCTTGATGATAGGAATGGAGATTGTTTTTAGAGACTTTCTATAGCTTCTGAATTAATGACTGTATTAAGTAGATGGCAGAAATCTTAGAACTTGATCTTTTGGAGTTTAAAAAATATCATCTATACATTGTAAAACAAATTTCAAAGCTGTAGAAGAGAGCTCCCATAAATCACTGATGTAAAACAGATCTGGCATATCATTGATTTTCCCATGAGAAGGCAAATAAACACTGACCCTTCAGATCTAGAGGAACCACAGAAGGAAGTGATGTAGGCCCTCACTAACAAAGGAAGTGACTTCAGGGAGCACTGAGAACAAATTGATATTTGCATTGAGACAATTGGGGAATAGTGAACAGCATCTTTGTTTTTGCTGCTCTGCGGATTGAACCCAGGGTCTCCACACTGAGCTACACTCGCAGCATTTTTTTTTTTTTTTTTAATTTTGAGACATGGTCTTGCTAAATTGGACAGACTGGGTCTGCGATGGTGATCCTCCTGCTTCAGCCTCCCAGAGTGCTGGGATTATAGGTATGTGCCACTGTATCTGGCTGATAATTGCTTTTTGACAAACTCCATAAAAATACTTCTATTTTTTTGAACTTCAAAGAATATTGGATTAGTTTGGACCAAAGTTTTAGTAAATCATTTATTATTTAGGTTGGATAAAATGCTAACACTTTCAAGACATTAGTAGATTCCTTGATCCAAAAGACACAGAGACTGCATAGAAGTCCTTCCGTAGGGATTGCGTTAAGTACACAGAGATGGAAAAACAAATGCGCATTTGAACTATTAGTGCCTGACTCTTGTGTCACATCCAAGAGATTTCAAGTATTGCAGGAAGCAGCACATCTGCACACTTGACTCCACTGTTACATTTTCAAAGAATCTCTCCAAAATAGATTTATCTGGTGGAATCAAAAGGAGAAAGGAAAGCTTGTTCATGAAAGTTATCATTACATATTGGATGAGTGGGAGAATGTGGTGAGTACTTTAAAAATTTGAATATTCTAGTGGTCTAAAGGTTCCTAAGAAAAGTGTAAAGGTAATGATGAGATTTATAGTTGACAGACTCACACCTGTTATTTAGAAATCCTTGCTTCTGCCTTTTATTATTAAAGATGATTCTGTTTTACAGATCAATAAAATCATTGAAAATTGGGTCCTGCCCTTTTTAATACTTAGGGATTTTTTAAATCTCTTTTCTTTTTCTTTTCTTTCTCCCCCCCCTTTTTTTTTTTTTTTTTTTTTTTTTTTTTTTTTTTTTTTTTTTTTTTTTTTTTTTTTTTTTTTTTTTTTTTTTTTTTTTTTTTTTTTTTTTTTTTTTTTTTTTTTTTTTTTTTTTTTTTTTTTTTTTTTTTTTTTTTTTTTTTTTTTT